>JAAGAY010138568.1:0-43699 GCA_011801015.1 Ardeotis arabs
AAATCAGGAATTTTTCCACTTACACCTGTGTTAGCTACAAGAACTCACTGTGACTCTTTCCTTTTCATAGTTTCATTTTCCTCTGAAATACTGTGCAACTTCAACCTTACTGAAGAACAATTTAATTGAAGAAGCAGTAGCGACAAACTTCTTGCCTCCATGTGCAACTCTGTACCCCAGGATGAAACTCTGCCCTCAGCAAGTATTTCACTCTAATTTCTTGGAAGTGTGAAGTTGGCAAAGAATACCACTCTGGGTAATGAGTCATTTTAAAATATGAGCAGTCAAATATAACTGGTTTCCCTCCCCATTCTGTTCCCTGATCTTCAACTGGTTTTTGGATTGTTATGCATCACCCTTATGGAAGATCTGAAATCAGATCCCAAGTTTTCACCTGCTTATTAGGTTACACAGCCAGTGCCAAAACAAACAAAAAGAGGGTAAAAAAACCTTCCCTCCTCTTGGATTCAGAGTTAACAAATCTGAGTACTCTGTACTGCTCTTAAATAAAGCAATAGTAGTTGACTCTCACCCAAAAGGCAGTCCTACATACAGTTTTTGTTTTGGTCTCATCTAAAGTTTCCCAGCTGGTCACCAGGTGCCCCTCTTAGCAAGGATAAGCCGCTTCTGAGGGCTATTACGCATTGGAGAAGAGGAAAACCACAAACAAATCCCTGAGGTACTAACACCATCACAAAATTTGCTTAAGAAACTGTAGACTTGTGACCCCTTTACACTTACACAGTCCGGCACCTAGAAGGTGTAATTGCCAAGACATCAGACTCGAAAGGCAAGAAAAACTTAATACAACTACTCTGGCCTTTGTTGAAGGTTAATACAGGAAAGGGATGTCCAGAAACCCCTTGCCAGCAAAGTGAACCTAATCAGTAAAACTTTTCCTCCTACAAATGAGAGATTAAAACAAATGAGTTTCTCTTTGGCAACTCGAATATATTATTCCCTACATTGTACTCCGGTAAGGGTTTTCCGATTTCTCTATATAGGTTTCATTGCCCCAAACCCCCAAAAAGGAATTGCTAATTGTAAAATCAAGTTACTATCGTAGTTCTGTCAATAATTGCAATTTCCCCCCACAATTTTTAGAAAACTGACGTACAAATCAAGATTGAATGTATTTTTAGATCACCTGAATAAGCTTAACTTTCAAGATCCTCACTTATTTCTTGGACTTTTAGGTGCCTGAACTTCTGTGAAGTTTCCATAAACAAGTCATTTTCACTCAATTTTGGTACCTCACCATAAGCAGTACTTTTTTTGACTTTCATTCCACTTACATATGTGGTTTCAGCTTTTGGTTACTTGTCTAAAACCGTTACAAAACTAAAAGGCTAAATACTTCAGCTGATCTATTTCATCCACAATCCTCATTCCCTCTTCAAGTATTCTGATGCTGATAACATGGATTATTTTAGGTTCTCTACTTTAATCACCTCAGCTTTTACTTCTTCTGAATACACATCTTCAGTATTTCATCTTGACTCACAATTCCCTTTCCTTTTCCAACAGTTTTGATTAAGATCCAAGACATGGCTCAAGTCATTTAAACACACTCTTCAGGTTCAAAGATTCTTACCTTTGGTTTTTTGATCTGTGACCTGCAAATTAAGAGCAAGAATGTAAATACAGTTTTAAGAACCTCAAAACAAACATTGCACAGGCTGCGCTAAATCACAATCTTAATTTATTAGCAACAAGATCAGTATTTGTTGCATGAACATAATCAGCTGGTAAGTCTAAATAGTATTCCTAGTCATATATACAAAGTTTTCAAAAATACTACAGCTCCTATAATGCCTTCGCCTGATGCAAAAGTTCCTGGCACAAGCTTCACTCATGATGATTTTTAGTAGTCACACGCCTCCTCATACAAAACATGGGCTTCCAAATCGCAAATAAACAAGTTCTACAGCATTACAGTTTTTTTTTTTTTATTTTGGAGGTGAAGTATCACAGTTAAAGTGTATTAAAAACTTCCTTCCGTGACAGTATTCTTACAGCAGACTGTTGGGGCTAGCAATGCAATTTCCACAGGAGTAACCCCAGGTGAGAGTAGTAGTCTGTCTCTCTGCCATCTTCCCATTTCACCTTTTCCATGAGATCTCTTCCGAGGAGAAGACATCCTAAACCTTACTGGATTCATTGCCACAATTACAAAAATTACTAGCAATACCTATAAAGCACTAGACTTCAAAATCTCTTGAACGCAATAAGAAGCTGATTACTGAAGTGAGCCATCACACCAATGTACTCAATATGTGGTTCTGCTGTACTTCCACATTCTTCCAGCATAGCAGATTTGAAGCTACAGTAGAGACAAACATACCACTGGTATATTCTCTGGAATCACATGTATTGTAGCATGTTTTGAACCTGTCGATCATGGGTTCCACTACACAATAATGGAAAAAACTCTAAAGATCATCATGTGTCAGGTTCTATGACACCTATTCTTAAAAGAAATTGCTGAACTAGTCCATAATTCTGGAAAGTACAGAGACAGTATAGAATAATGAAAGCACAAGTAAAAAGCAGTTTATTGTTTAAACCAACCAAGCCAGAACTCCTTTGTATGGTAAAAAATAAAAAGACAAACTGCACTGAATTGCTACTGCATCATTTACTTTGCAAAGAAGAACACCACAATATGTAAAATGGAATTATAATGCAAAATCTTAAGCATCGTAACTTCATAGAATTATGTAACTTAAAAGTCTCCAAGACACTAAAAATGCACCTGTACCAAGCCAGACATCAATTTGCACTTCACTTATTAAAAATTCCATGTGTCAAATTATATCTTCTTCTGTTACACAGTTAAAAATTCAATTAAGCACTTAAGTGACTCTGATACTCTACTACTAAAGGAAGAGGGGAAAAAAAAAAAATCATTAATCCAATCTGACCATATGGTCAACAGTAAACATGTTCAGTAAATGAGTAACTTGTCTACTTGGAAGAATCCCATTTTACCAAATCTTTAAAGAATTCTACATGATAACCACAGTTTGCTTTAGGGAAAAAAAAAAAAAAAAAAAAAAAAAAAAAAAAAAAAAAAAAAAAAAAAAAAAAAAAAAAAAAAAAAAAAAAAAAAAAAAAAAAAAAAAAAAAAAAAAAGGCAACAAAACTTCTGCACCTCTCCTAGCCAAAATGACCTGGTTTTGTGATTGTGTTTCAGGTCTAGAATACAAAAGCTGAGAAAATCTGACACTGCCTCAGATTTACAGCTAGCTGTCATCTCTCTGCGGGCAACCTATAAGCACTGGTAGGGCAGGAGCAGCTACAGTGAATGGGAAGGTGGAGTCAAACTCAGCCTTCTGATAAGCTGCAAAACAGCCCCTGGGATACCAACCACAGGCATTTAGTCTGTGAATTTGCTTGCATAACCTCAGTTGAAATGTTGGGGTTTTTTAAGTATCAGAAGATCCAGACAGAAAAAAAAGTTTCAGGTTATACAAACTGTCTGAAAAGGTACCCCCAAAATCATTATTGTTTATCTGGTGAACATCACCAAAGTCACTAAGAACAGACACACACATTTATGTTCTGTCCATGCAGTTGCCTGCTTTGCTTTTCCTAGATATCTCCAAGTATTATTGGCAAAATACCATAACATTCAATAATACTGAATAACTTAGGAGGCAGAGGGACCACACAGGAAAGCTGGCAAACCTCCTTCGTATTCAAAGCATCAATTCCTCAGTAAACACTCACAGCACTGTTATCAAGATGATCAGTACAACCTTTCCAAGTTTCTCTTGTATCATTGAATATCAGCATATAATTCTCAAACCACTAGTCTTCATTTAACAGGGTCTGCTCCCCCTGGTTTCTACACATACTTTTTGTACTTGAACATTAAATAGCAGCAACACTGAGGCAAAAAGACACAGAAGAAACCTTATTCTGTAGCTACTGATCTTTTGCAGTATTATTGGGGGTCTATCAACAATGACTGGATAAAGACAACAGAAATACAGCAGTTTATCTGTCCCTAATTTAAACAGATAGACCCAAATTGGTGAAAAAGCCAAATTTAAAAGGACTCTAGATAAGTCAAAATTTAACTGAAATCGGTGCTGGTTGTTCTCAGCAGAAACCTACAGAATCTAACATAGAGTAATGTCTGGTGTTTCACAGGATTTGTTGTTACTGAAGCAAGTGAAAAAACAGAGACTACTGAAAGAAAGTAAAGCCTTCTGCTCTCAATTTCACATTGAGGTTGGAAGGGTCAGCCTCTGGAGATTTAGTCCAGCATTTCCACACCTGTTCCCCACCAGGAGTCTCCCCAACTCAAAGCGAAGTCATCAAAAACAGACTGCACAGGGCCATGTCTGGCTCATTTCGCAGTATCTCCAAAGGTGCAGGCACCACAGCCTCTTTGGGAAACCTGTTCCAGTGGTTGCCCAGTTACACATACACAAAAAAAGTCTTTTTATGATTAAGTGGAATTTCCTGTATTTCAATTCATGCACAATGCCTTGTGTTTTCTCGTTGGGCACCACTGAGAAGAGCCTGCCTCCATCTTCTTTACTCCCTCCCACAAGGTATTTATATATATTGATTGATAGGATCCCCCTTAGTCTTGTCTTCTCCAGGCTGAATAGTCCTAGCTCTCTCAAGCCTCTCCTCATTTGTCAGATACTCCAGTCCCTTAAGCATCTTAGGGGCCTTCTGATGGCCCTGCTCCAGGATGGTTACATCTGCCTTGTACTGGGAAGCCCAGAAGTAGACAGAAAGGATTCTACCTGCAAAAAGCTGAACTATGACAAAAGTGAACCTTGAGTAGTAAATATTTCATACAAACTTCCTTATGGACTTATTCTAGAAAACATTTAGTCAATTTTATTGCAAGAATTGCAAAAACCTGGCAGCATTTCCATCCCCCAAAACACTTCAAAACAGCAGGAGCTGTATAGATGCAGAGAGTCCATATTCAGTAACTTACTGCTTTGTATGAAAAAAAAATTCTTTTACTTCACATGACACACTGAGAAGAAATGTTTCACTTAAGTTCCAGAAAAATCATGCAAAAAAAAAAAATTCTTTAATGAAGCATCACTCTAAACAATTAAGTTTTTAAGCTCAAATACAGTTTAACATCTTATCAGCCCCAATACTATTTATGTTCCAGCTGGCTAAAATAATTCAAATATCAAAACTTACCTTCTGAGCAGATTCCTTCTTTTTCTTATCCTCTTTCTTCCTTTTCTTGTCTTCCATTAACTGTTCTTCCCTTTCTTGCTCCTTCTCTCTGACAAAACATGAAAAACAACAGTATGAACACAAACAAATTCCATAAGAGCCACATGTACTATATCCCTCTTCCCCCCAAGAAAGGCAGTCAAGATACTAGACTCCCCTTATCATCATATTTCATTTGCATTTGAAGGTTTCAGTCTAACTGAGATAAGAAAAGCACCTTCTAGTTCAGTGTGGCCACAATCATGCCACTTCCTGCACAAAGGAAAATTCCTTTAATCGGATCAGGCTTCTTATATGGCAGCACCCTATATAAATTAACTACATGCCTGATATTAGAAAAATATCTTCGAGACATTTTGGCTAAAGTACCCTTTTAATTGGGTAGTGCTTTTATTTAATGAACAGTCACATGAATCTTTTCATATTGTAAAAAAGAGAAGTTGTAATTTAATATAAGACGGTTTGGTCTGATACGACATTTATCTTCACAAAGGGAAGAGATTATTCTATTCCTTGTAGCTATGTCACTTGTAAGAGACTAGAAGTGTCATATCAAATCAAAGCTATCATTTATTATAGAAATCACTAATTTAATTTCTAGCCTATTGCACCCACCCACAGAATTTTAGTGATGAAACTTGTAATACGAACTACTTTCCAACGAATCTATTTTTTCCACAGGAACATTCTTTCAAAAAAGGAAGAAAAATATGTGCAGCTGCTATTGTTGTCAAGCTATCATCTTGTTGCTATGTTTCGTATCAAATATGAAAGTACTAGAAAATGGTTAACTTGCTGCATACATGCTATTGGCTGAGCTGTTTCTATGGTGAATCACATTTTTGTTAACTAATTCGCTTCACCTCCTCAGAAGAAAATTTAAGATCAAATTTTCAGCTCACTTGGAGCAATTTCTTTTTATAGGGAAAGATTAAGACGAAGACAATTAATGTAAAAAGTTGATCTGACAGATGAGGGGTAGGATCAGAGACCAGAAATGTGCATTTTACAAATGGGAAACAACTAGTATAACCCATGATCTTTCAGAACAAGATTTTATAAAAAACAGAACACCTTTAAAACAAAATTGGAGTTTATAACAGTACTGAACTATTTCTTATATTTATGCACAAATCAAAGCTCTTTTATGACCAGAGTTCAAAAATTAACATTAGAGTTGAGTTGACTTTCCTGTCACATCATTCAGGATTCTCCTTCCATTGCGTTTATATAGTACCAGTAGTATTTCTGTTTGCATTTTCACTAGATACTGCCAAGCCAGCGTACAAAGAGACATTTACATAACTAATCCACTCTTACAAAAATATTTTGATATATTATGCATTAACAGCTTCCTGATTGAGGACTTCAAGGAACTCTTAAAGAGAAAAGGATCTATGGACAGTAATACACATTTTCCTGGTTTCCTGAAGTTGAGTCTCCTTCTCCATGGATGGAGAAAATGGATAAGGGAAAAGATGAGTCCTTAATAACAACATCCTGAGGTTATTACCAAATGCAATTAATACGTAATGGCAAGTTCAGTCTGCACTTAACAAAGTTTGAGGTAGGCACTCCACATCACACGGAACAACATTTTAGGCACCGTGTCTGGCATTGCTTAAGTCAGGTCAGCTCTTGCTCTTTTCTGTTCTCTATAAAACGTCAAAGTACACTCCCCAGCCCTAAACTCTGGCAAGAAAAAGCCCCATCGGTTTTTCAGTTTTACTAACAGCACAAGACGTGAAGCACTGGGAAGGTTAGTATACTTCACATTGTCTATCGTGGCACTGATAACAAAATTTTCTGTTTTCTTTGAGCCACAGATTGTAAGCAGTATGAAAAAGCTCTCCAATGATGCTCTCATCTTTCAAAGCTACTATAACCTCAAATTATGTTTCCTACTTTTGTACTGTCAAGCTATGTGTGCCTTTTGGGCTGTAGTGCCAGTTACAAGTACACTATTTCGTACAAACTTTCTTGCAGCAGGCAAAAGTTTAAGAGCCATCTTAAAAGAGCTGCTGAAAAAGGATAGGATCAAAATACAAAATGATTTCCAGTAACTTCTTGGCACACAGCCTTCTACTTAAAAGCACCTTCCTTAGTTTTGTGAGCCCAAGAGCTGGGAACAGAAAAGAATGGGAAAAAGAGTCATATTCACAATCAAAGCTGAAGCTATGGCTTACACTGACACACAGCACTTAATAATAAAAGGAGCCAAGGATAGAAGACCCATAGCCTGAAAGTAAACGCATAGTTATGGTCATCTGTCTTTGTGGTAAGTTCAGGACAGGGAGATTACTGCTGCTGCCTTGTTTTTGGACATAGACTGTCAAATATCTGTGGTACTAAGGCTGCAGATAAGTCCTTTGTTTGGCATTACAACCTCCCCCTCCTTCTTCTGCTCTTTGAGTAGAGATGTGCGTTTAATATTCCATTGGGCACATCATCAACAACTACAATACAGCAGTAATCGATACTTCGTAATTTAGGCTTCAACACATGTAAGCATGCACCTAAGTTCTACTGGTGGAATATCTATCTGAACACTCGGGCAGCATCACAAGTACAAGACCATAAAGTTCCCGGCAAAGTGTAACTGAAACCTCACAAACATGTAGGAAGTACGAAGCTACACTCTCCAAGGAACAGAGCAAGAATGATGCTACAGACACACAATGTACCACCATGTTGAAAGTCCACCGAATCAGGCAGAAAAATAGCTTATTGCCATTTTGGGTATGGCATTTGCCGTCCTCCCACTTTCACTCTTTGATGCATTTCACTAGTATTTGAAGTTTTATGCTCAATGGTTCCCTTTTCAGTTATATGCAAAAAGCTCATTAAACACAAACTTAACTTGCAGCATTAAGTGTTCCGATAAATTTAACAGAAACAAAGCTTTCAAGTACCTCATCAAATCATTCAGAAGACAACGCTGCCTATTAACTTTCTCCCATTAGATAAAAGATAATTTTTCCTGGTCCCATCAAAGAAACTAGGGGGGGTCCATCATATACATTCCAGCAACCAGCTGCTTACATTGACAAGATCAACACGGGGAGAAAATACATCAACTCCAAACGAGTGAATTTAGAGTAATACAATGGGGTGTGGTTCCGGTATTTGTTGCTGGCACATAGTAATGGGAACACGGACACACCACAACCCTGAAGAGGAAGTCTGCCAAAGAGCAATCAATAGCCAGCTTTTTACTCTAGCTTTCTTCAAGAAAGCATGTGTCAATCACAAAAATATGACCTAATAGCACTTTAATGTTTCCCACAAAGTCTTAGAATTAACATTACTGAAAAGTCTTTTAAAAGGATATTACAGACTTTAATTTCGAATATTTAAAGTAAGGCATATTAACAGCTTAAAAATGAAGAGAAAATATAGGCTGTAACCCAACATTGTAGTTTATTTATAAAAAAAAAAAAACAAAACTAAACTGAACAAACCCAGTAGCTATGATGCAGTACACTCAATACCTTATCTAAGTTCTTATAACAACCTTTTCTGGCTAAGACAAAAGCAATCATTTCACAGAAAAGGTTTTTCAGCTAGTTAACTAGAGAAGTAAAAGAAAATACTTGTGAAGTCTAAGTTATTAAAACAGCCATTTCAGGAAAAAAAAAGAAAAAATAGCTATTCTAGAAGTGTGCCCTCCCCCAAAACAATTTACCAGTTTCAGAAAATATTAATTTCCTGCAAAATCCTAATACTCATTTTTCCAGAAAACTCTATTTTAAAAAGACCTATTCTCGCAACATATGAGCTTGAGGCATGGGTAGAGGACAGAAGTTGTCTTCAAAGTTCTTGCTATCACAAACTGAACTGTGAGACGAGATGACGTACTATATATTGCACGCTATCAGCCAGTAACACGCTTTGACAGGTAGAGATAAAGCACCACGCAGAGTATTAGTCTACACAAAAAACCCATAACCATGTACAGTCGCCCTCAAACTAAAATTGCACAAAAATATAAGTAAAATGTAAGAAATTATAATTCCTAGAAACTCAGGAGTGGCATTTTAGTGTATGCAACTCTCAGTTCCTTCCACAGGGCTACAGGACAACAGTGTACCAGTGTCTGGAAGTTCCTCATATGTAAAGATGCAGACTAGATACCAGTACTGTGAGTCATCTTCCCTCCTCTCAACCCTACGCTTTACTTCCTTTCAGTACAGCTAACTTGGTTTAGCTATGCTGTAACACAACACAGGAATGACAGCGAACTTCTATAGGTGCATCCTGTTCTCTGCATTGTAATAAGCGCAAGATGATCTACAAAACTGCTGCCAGCTTCCGTATCTTCTTCCAGAATATGGGGGATTCTGAAACGACACTTGTAGAATCAGCAGCACTTTAACACAATAAGCTTTTATCTATATAGCTACAAGGTCACATTAACAACCTAAATTTTCCCCAAAAGGCTTTAGCCATAATCAGCCAGAGCTAAAGGTCATCACCTCATGTGAGATAATGATTTGCATGCATAGACTTGTCTCACTCAGAGGCAACACTTGAGCTATTAACTAACTCTTCCTTACAGGCAGGCCTCTACTGATCCAAAATATCACACCATAAATGCATTTCTAATAGTTTAGAAATAGACAAAAAGATTAAAAACTTGAGATTATACCAGAAATTTATTCTACGGTAAGGTATCCAACTTTGATCAAGATGTAAAGCAAAAAGAATTTCCAGCCAACTCTAACTGCAAGCATCTAGCTTCTCAGCATTTCTAAAAGTTTCCTCAGTATCATACATTTTTGATAAGCGATACAGCCTGGATACTAGCAGAATGAGGCATCACATGTTGGTGTCTCAGATGCATTGCAAAACACCTTTATAACAAGCTCAAGGCCAAGTACCCTTCCAAGGCAAAAGTTCCTCTCAATCTATACAAGGACAAAATCTCCTAGAGAAAAGGAAGCTCTCTTCAGCAGTGTTATTTCATTAACAGCCACCACTGGCGAAGTAGTTTTCATTTTCTTCCATTTTATTCCTCTTCATCAAGCTCTGTCCCTGACTTTACCTTGCTTGAGCTTTCTCTGGAACTCAGCTGACTGTAGGGCAAGTAAATTCAGCTCACAATGGTCATCTTGACCATTCCCCCCAGTTTTGTATATGGAATTAGCTTAGAGTACTACCAGATGAACATGAGAAGTAGCGCACACAAGTAGCAAGGAATCTTCTCCTTTCAAAGGCACATTTTAAATTAGTTGTATTTGAATGAAACCATACCTTCCTGTATCACAACATCTCTCCACACAGTACACAGTTAAAACTCTATAAATTATCATAGAAAGATCTACTAGTAAAACTGAGTATATTTTCTTTTGAAAATTACTTCTATC
Organism: Ardeotis arabs; assembly: GCA_011801015.1. Classification (NCBI taxonomy): domain Eukaryota; kingdom Metazoa; phylum Chordata; class Aves; order Otidiformes; family Otididae; genus Ardeotis; species Ardeotis arabs. The sequence continues at coordinate 10,590 of JAAGAY010138568.1, forward strand.
TTGTTGTAACACATTAAGGAGAATGCCTCTGGACTGGGTTCAGTCTTTTATCCCATACTCTGCATATGCGACTCTAGCATTGTCATCTGCATCTGTGCAATTCTTCTAACCCTAACAGGGGCTTTACAGCCCCCTCTACCACAAAAGTATTTATAGACAAATACATTTAAAAGTATAAGCTGATTATAACCAAGGGTCATGAGCAATGAAGAAAGAGCATACAACTCCCAAGTAAATTTTTGCACCTCGAGGTGCAAGCCCTTCTTAACTGCAGCAAAGGATACTGGCAGTCTACTGCTTCAAACGCTCCAGGTGGATGAAAGCTTTAAAATCCTATCAGGAAGCTGGATGTCAGAGACTAAAAATGAAGGAAAATTACTCCACTGCTACTGGGGCATAGAAATCTTTACAGTTATACTTCTACTTTTATTCAACATATTCCACTTAACAGACATGCTCCATTATTTCAATAGCATGAGAACAGTATAGTGTGTCCCAACATGCAAGTGCGCTCCAGCACATTTAAACAGAACATCAAACAGAAGCAAGACCTAACACTGCACTGGATAAATCTCAGGGTTAACAGAGCCTAAATTCTTAAAGGTAAAATTACTTCCACTAGACTAAGCCATGTAAAGAGTTATGATCTTGCCGATCGAAAGATTCAAGATGGGATTAATTAATTTTATAAAAAAAAGTCAAAATACACAACATCACAGCCACCTTTCTTGTCAAGCAATGCTTGCATGCATAAACTAGACAGACATAAGCCATACAAAAGCTGGTCAAATAGGAGATAGCCATTTAGAAAGTCAGTCTTCAGGCTGAACTGACAGAAATAGAATATGAAATAATTTTAGGCCAAATTAATGCTGCTGGTTATTAGGAAAAAAAACCTGAACCTTCAGAATAGCATCCTTGAAAATCCAGAGTACAAAAATTTCAAGGATGAAAAAAAAGAAAATTACATGTTTACTTGAAATCAGATTTAAGTTTACAGCATCATTGAACAACTGCAATATCGAAATAAGGGTCGCAAACTACGCAGTTTAAAATTGACTAGTGAAATGACAATGGTCCCACCCTCTTTGAGTGAAAGTGAAATCAAGATATCAGAACTCAGCCCTTCAGTAAAGTATGAAATTAAAACTTTAATATTTTTAACATATATATACACAGTACAACACATAAGATAGTAACAAAAATGTGTCACCTCCCCCTCGAGCACAAGTTGTGGATTTTGTATACATACAATATACACTTCACCACGTATTAAACTAAAAGACTTTAGAAAGTGTGTTTTTAGAAGCACTCTGTAAAGCAGTGTTTTCAAAAGGCAAAAGATTATTGCTCATCAAGGAGTTAGAGTAAGCTGCTTTTTTCTTCTCTTTGGCTGAAAACCAAAACAGCGTCACAGCAAGAAGTTTGCTTACTTTAAATAGCGTATCTGGAACAACTGATATGCCTTTATCGCAGCAAAACATCAGTAATTTGAAGTTGCTGTAGAAAGTAATCAACTTCAAAACACTAGCATACTGACTTCACTAAAAGTACACTTTTCTAAAGAAAGACTACTATTAGACTTGTTAATAGAGTAAGATTAATTCTTCACGGAGTATTCTACATATGTATGTACAATGATTTACATAATAGAAAGAAAATAACTCTGACCATGAAGGGCTGTTTACTTTAAAGAACAGGACAGTATAAGCCCTACAATACAGTAACAAACGCTCATAAATAAGGAGGTTTGGCCTCAGCACTTCAGCAACTGCTTGGGGTGGGAGGTGTCAATTTCAGTTTTAAGAGTCTCATGTTAGTAAGAAAAGTTTGGATTGTGTTAAAAAAAACTGAAATGTTTTTAATATTCCATATTTCTTGCTTGCACTCCTTTTACAGAATTACTCTTGCCAGTTGTAGCACTTACTTCCATTAAAGGAATGACTTCCAGGTATGATCTAAAGTTTCCAAATGTTAGCCACAGTTGATAAAAAGGAAAGTTTCAAGGAAATTAAGGGCTATAACCAAAGTTATAGAACATAAGACCTGAGCGAGCTTTCTCCCCTACTTCAGTCTTCAAATGCTCCAGAGCACTTGCAGATCAGTAATTATTATTTCATAGCACGCACACTCATGCATACGAAAGACACAGATGAAATGTGCTTAGAGAATTGTGAATGTGGTAAAAATAGCCCAAGAATGGCAAAACATTCAGTTATATATCTGCCTGTAATTATGATACTCTATAATTTATCGGATCCGAACTTTTTTTAGTTAGATACAGTTCTATTCAGGACTTACAAGGTTTTATGTGATTATCACATAACTATTTTCCCCCAAAACTATTCACATGTGTAGAAAAGCTCCACTATCTGCAACTGTTTACCAAGAAAAATATATCTGTGGTTCTGAAAGACACAAAAAATATGTAGAACAATACGGAACACCAAATGGCTAACAGCTACCACAATAAAATCTCAGTGAAGAACCTCTCTCTCCTGCAGGCTTAGAGAGAAATAAGTTAATTTTTTTGACAACGGAAGAGTTGGCATTCCTCAAGTACAGTAGAGATCTCTGTTCTGCTACAAATGATCTATCCTGCTAACATGTGCTCTCTCAAACCTTAATTCTCACTAAAGCCATAATTTCAGCAGACAAGAAGAAAGACTACTGGCAAAACATTTCTCTGTATCTTCCATTAAGTGAAAGCCTTTCATTTCTACAATGATGAGGGAGAAGGAGAATACCAAAGCTTTGGACAGGTGACCACTCTGAGGCAGCTGCTGCAGAACCTCCCTTTGCATGCGAGACACTTGTTTTCAGTACACCATCCAAAAAGAACATTTTACATACATCACTGTGCATACAGAAATACTTCAAGAGTCCTACTTTGCCACACAACATGGGGTTTGAAATGAACGCGGGCTATCTGGGAAAAGTGCCAGATGTCAGTTAAAGGATTGCTTATTAGCTTGCAAGTGCAGTATACACAAGTATTTGCCAGTATCGCTTTGTATTAAAAGACTGAGATGTAAACTCTGCCAGTTTTATAACCTCAAGTGCTTTGCATGTCAGCAAAAAAAAAATCCTTTTATTTGAAAACTTACAGAAGAAAAGTTACACAGAACCTTTTCCCTAAACAGTCCTTTAAAAAATTTTTTTAATTCTTATTTGAAAAACCAATTCATCTTTTGGAACTAAGTGACACTTTCTGCACTAGATACATGATACTCTTACTGGCCTCATCATCAGAATCACAAATAATTCTGACTGAAGGGACCTCTGGAAGTCACCTGGAGTCTGGTCTAACCACACACTCAAAGCAGAGCCATCATCATGCCAGTTGCTCAGGACCTACTCACATTCTGAGTATCTCCAGGACAGAGACACCACCCTCACTGTGGAGAGCTTATTCCATTTTTTAACTACACTCACCGCATTTGCCTCCCCCAATATCTAATCAGAATTTCTTCTCTGCAACTTGTGTTTGCTGTCTCTTGTTTTATCACTGTGCACCACCTCCAGGAAGTCTGGCTTTCTATACCCTCTCATTAGACAGCTGAAGACAACAGTAACATTACTCCCTTAGTCTTCTATTTCTAAGGCTGAATAAATCCAGTTCTCTCAGGCTCTCCTTGTGCAAGAATTGCTCCAGGACACTAATCACCTTAGAGGCGATTTAATATATCGGTGTACGCGACACAGAACTGGACACAGTACGTCAAAGGCAGACTTTTAAGTGCTGAATAGAGAAGAATCACTTCTCTTGGCCTACTAGCCATAGCCTTGCTAATACAGTTCAACACACGGCTGCTTTCTTCACAGCAAGGACACCCTGCTGACTCACACGCTACTTTTTCTTGTCAGGACCTTCAGGTGTTTTTTCTGCAGAGCTACCTTCTAGTCAGTGGATGCCTAACCTATGCTATAGCACAGGGTTATTTTGCCCCATTTACATTTGTTGAACTTCAAAATGCTTGTCAGACCATTTTCTCCAGCCTACTGAGTTACCCCTGAACAGCAATCTTACCCTTCAGAGGCGTCAACCGCTCAGCCTAGTTTAGAATCATCTGCAAACGTGCTGAGTGTACACAACATCCCACTGATGAGGTCATTAATATGGATGCTGAATATGATCAGACCCAGAGTTGACTCCCATGAGGCACCATAGCTCCCAGCTGCCAGCAGTCTCTGCATTGTTGACCATAATCAACTCTGTATCACTGACTGACTCACTATCCAGCTCTAGAATATTTAAAAAAAAAAAAAATTCCCTTAGAGTAGAATGAACAAGGATTTCCGTACTTAGTGGTCTAGTGAGCAGGGAACTAATGATATATATGTCTTCTGCCCAAGAACTGCAGCAGAAACCCCTAAATGAGCTACCCTCTGCATCAGGTGTCTGTATCAGTAAACCGCTGCGTTTTGCAGCCGAGATCAACTCCAGAAGTCAAGCTCAAAGCTCTACTGGCAGCTTCACCAATGCCTCATTGGAGCCTTGAACTGAATACAAATTGCAACACAAGTGAAGTCGGTGAGCATTACTGCCACGTTAAAAACACATTCTTGTAGGTATGTACGAGAAGTGCTATAAAAAAACCCTGTTTACTGTTAATCTTCTGACTGCTGTTAAAAAGCAAATTCTAACTCCTGACTGCAGTGTAAACTTAATTTTAACAAAAGCAGCTCTTTACCTTCATAGATTACAAACTTCTGTCTTCAATCCCAAGAATAGAATTATTTTTTAACATTAAAAAAAAGTCCAAAGAAACTAATCTATTTGCTATGGTAACTATGCCACAGTACGCAAAACAATTATGACATTTGTTTTAATGTCAGAATGTGACATTTCAGAAAGAATACTGAAGAAGTATAATATAGTTTAATTAAATGAAACATTTTCTACCAGAGCATCATTTGTGGCACCAGCACAGGCCACGTAGACAGTAAGAAACTGGATCATACAGAATCTTTGACAACAGAAGTAGTTACATTTCAAACAAACTGTAACATTTCTTCAATTATGACTCACAGTTTTACACTTGTGTTTCTCAGTCATAAAAAAGAGACCCAAAAGCCAGCCTGGTAAAGATTCAAACTATCTGGAGATACAGGACAGAATTTTTGAGGAAGGTGGAAACAAATAAAACATTAGATAATACCACATTACAGCTTAATACACTTTAAAACAGTGGAGGTTTTCTTAACTTTTCACAGTATGGCACTTCAAGAGGGATCAAGAAAAAAACTGAAATACATGTATTTGTAGTGGATTGACCCTAACTGGATGCCAGGTGCCCACCAACGCCACATATCACTCTCGCTCCTCAGTTGGACAGGGAAGAGAAAATATAATGAAAGGCTTGTGGGTCAAGGTAAGGATATGGAGAGACCACTCACCAATTACAATCACGGGCAAAACAGACTCCACTTGGGGAAATTAGTTTAATTTATCCCCAATCAAATCAGAACAGAATAACGAGAAATAAATCCAAATCTCAAAAGCACCTTCTCCCCACACCTCCCCTCTTCTCAGGCTTAACTTTACTCCTGATTTTTTCTATCTCCTCCCTGCCAGCAATGCAGGGGGACGGGGAACAGGGGTTGTGGTCAGTTGTCTCTGCTGCTCCTTCCTCCTCAGGAGGAAGATTCCTCACACTCTTCCCCTGCTGCAGCATGGGGTCCCTCCCATGGGAGACAGTCCTTCACAAACTTTTCTAGCATGAGTCCCTCCCACTGGCTATAGTTCTTCATGAACTGCTCCAGCATGGGTCCCTTCCATGGGGTGCAGTCCTTCAGCAACAGACTGCTCCAGCGTGGGTCGCCCGTAGGGTCACAAATTCTGTCAGCAAACCTGCTCCAGTGTGGGCTCCTCTCTCCATGGATCCACAAGTCCTGTCAGGAGTCTACTCCAGTGTGGGCTTCCCATGGGGTCACAGCCTCCTTCAAGCATCCACCTGCTCTGGTGTGGGGTCCTCCACAGGCTGCAGGAGGACAGCCTGCCTCACTATGGGCTGCATGGGAATCTCTGCTCCAGCACCCAGAGCACCTTCTCCCCCTCCTTCTTCACTGACCTTGGCATCTGCAGAGTTGTTTCTCTGTTCTCACTCCCCTCTCCACTACTGCTTTCCCCAGAAGGTTTTCTCCCTTCTTAAATACTACTGTTATCACAGAGGCAACACTACTGTTGCTGACTGGCTTGGCCTTGGCCAGCAGTGGGTCTGTCTTGGAGCTGGCTGCCATCGGCTCTATCGAACACAGAGGAAGCTTCTAGCAGCTTCTCAGAGAAGCCACCCCCGTAGCCCCCCTCCTCCCTCAAAACCTTGCTATGCAAACGCAACACAGTGTGACAGTTAAATTACTAGGTGGAAAACAAACAAACAAACCAACCCCCAAAAAACCCCCAAAACAAAAAAAACACAACCACCCCAGACAGAAGCATGTTGCTTAAAAGCAGCTTCTACTGAATGATGAGGTGCTTGGAATTCCACCTGCCCGGGGATATTATAAGGATACCCTCACAGCATCAGAATGGTATAATTTATACTTCATTTTATAAGTGATCTGATTGTTTACTTTTATTCAGTTTCCAAAGAAACACTCTAAATTCACTTGCTATAAAAACCAAAACACTTTACGCAAGTTAATTAATAGCCTGACAAGCACATTACATACCTCCAGATCTGTATAATATTGTAAAATTTTCCATATACAGTGCTTTAGGGCACTGTAGTAATGAAAATAACATTTATCAAACTGTAAGTCATTATTTTAATTATACTAAATCAAAATACTAAAGCAAGAATGTATTTAATTTTATCAGTGGGAAGTTAAGAACAAGCTTTTCCACACAAAGTAATTATTCATCTGTTGCAGGCCAAGCTGGAAGAGCCAGCAAGTTAAGGTTGCTTGAACTTCTAATACATTAAAAAAAACCCAACTCTTACAGCTTGCTTAGATTTTCTTGGCAAAGGTATTTAAGTTTTGTATTTTCTACTCCAGTTATTGCCTGAGGCAATATTTATTTTTAACAGGTAAGAAAATGCATTCACCTATTTCCTGCAAATATTCAGTTACAATGTTTCAGGACTGTCACGATCCATATCAGGAAGACTAAATTAAAGGCAGAAGGAGAAGTAACGTATTTTGCAGGTCTGGGAAATGCTGTACAGATCTTGCCAAATTACTGTCTTCAAACAAATCTATCTGCTGTGTTCAGTATATTCAGCTGCAGTTGGGCAGGTAAATTCTTGATATTCCATTACTACTAAGCATGCTCCATAAATTAAGGCTTATAACTAGGTTTATATGAGGAAGTTGTTTTTTTTTTTTTTCATAATTGCTGTTCTTGAAGAATACAAACCACTGTTTATCCTCAGTAGAGACAAACATTACTCCCCTTCCTCCTTACACCAGCTGAGCTGAGAGCTGAAGCAGGACTAAAGGCAAGTAAAAAGCCCCCGGGAACAAGCTGTACAACCAGACTGCAATATAGCAGGACAAAGATCCAGGTGTTTTCGATTTGAATCCACCATGCACACGCACAAACCAGCACTTGCATTCAGCTATGCCTCACACTTCACTGGGCAAGTTGATTCCTTACTAAAGTGCTTCAAATAACAGCTTTGAAGCCCCTTGTTTTAAATCATATTTAGGTGTTCTGTGCAATGAGTAAAATGCAAATTCAGAAAAAAACTGAAACCCTGTATTAGCATGCATGAAGCATGGCAAAGAATTTAACTTAATGCTATTGCACCTTATATAATTAGACAAATGGTTAGCTGGCTAAGTCTTAAACAGATGTGTACTTTTCAAAAGTTCATCGGTATCTTTTAATTTTAATGACTGTATAATCATAACCTTCCTCTGTCAGATAAAGGAAAAAGCACACAAGAGATTGATATGTATATTGTCATGTAATAGCCAAATAGGAGATGCTGTAAGAACTGATTATCAATCTTGGCAATCACAAAGCTCAAATACAGACAGTACTTGGTCTGAAGAAAGAACTTGTTTACCAGCTAAATACCACGGATTAGTGAGCGAGTTCTTAGAATGCAATGAAGATTATATATGCTCACTTCACTGTGAAGTTGCAGTTAAGCACGGTGCATGCTGAACTTGAATGAGAAAGATCTGTTAACAGGCAAAATTCTGTTTGGGCTACGACTAGATAAAACATGTTCAAGTTCTCACGCTGACTGTAAAATGCAACTTTTACATCCACTACCTTCTCACCCTCTGCTACTTTTAACGATGTACTTCCTGAAGAAATACCAGCTATGTTTAGCAGTTCAATGAAGTTGTATACTTTTTTTTTTTCATTTAGAATTGACTTGGGGGAGGGAAGGATGACATTTAATAACACATGCTGCATAACACAGAGCTTTCCCAGGATATGGTACAAAACAAGAGACTGCATGACCGGCTCAAGGTTACAGAATGACTCCATTGCTCACTCTGAATTAAAAACTGGTATCCTCCTGACTCCTCCTGTATTTTCACTAATAAAATAATACCACTACTGCTTGCATAGCTCCTTTCATCACAGGATGTCAAAGGTCTTTATAAATATTAATTAAGCATTGCAACAACACTAACAAGTATGTAAAACTTAATTCTGCACATGAGTAAACCCAAGCAAAGTATAAATAACCTATGTTCAAAGGCACAGGACAAGTCAGCAGTATGGATGATGAATGGCTCCTGCCATTAAGGAGCACTCCAGTAGAAACAAGGACATAATTAACACTCTAAATGTGATGTGAATTGTACAACTCCCGATTGCCAATGCATTACTGTAAAACCTCAGTCGTGCTCAATCCTGCGAAGATCAGACTAAGTTTCAGGCAGCGTTATCATGAAGACACTAAGTTTTGCTTCCTCCAAACACAGAAAATAGTTCTCATGAGATTTTTAGTAAAACTCTGTTTTTCTTGTTTGTAACTTTCCTGAGAGAATACAGGTAGGACTGTGATAGCCTTTGCTATTTTTAGAAAATTAACAAGCAATATCAAGCTGAAACACAATTCAAATATGAATTCAGATCCCATAAAGTAAGCTACATCTTAACTTCAACCATGTACTCCAGTAACCAACAAAATACCAATTTCTTTTAAGAACTCAATACCCATTCTCAAAAGAAATAACCTTTGAGTCCAAAATTAATGTTTTCAGCAAACTATATTGTAATCATCATTTAATAAAGTACTTTCGTGATCTTATAACTTAATATAACAAGTCTACACTTGACCTGCTACAAACGTTACTCCTTTACAATTATTTACTCTTTCCAACGACCGTAACTACTACCATTAGACAGCAATCTGTAACACTCACAGTTCTAGTGTGAAAGCCAACCATGCTAAAACATACTCTGTGACATTTGCAGACTTTAATGACAGGAGTGAGATTTTTTTTTTTCAGTTGTTTTTCTTTTTTTGTAATTCCTGTTAACTTTCCAAAAAAACCCCAAAGGTGACAAGGTCTGAACTCCTGCAAAAATTCCCTTTTAAATTCAATTTGAGTCTAGCATTAATATGGCTGCAAAAAATATTTTTGCTTTGGAGAAAGACTACTGTTTTCTACATAAGACAAAACAAACCAAGGTGCACCAAAAACATCTGCACATTCACTTTACAGTGAACCCTGTGCTAAAAAGGGGACTGTTGTCACTATGTCAATAAAGAAATCAAATGAAAAATGATGTAATTCATATATCAGCTCAGCATCTTTTTGGGTTTTTATTAGGTGGTTTGGTTTTTTTTTTGTGGTGGTTTTTTTTTTTTTTTTTTTTAAAACAACTCAAGCACAAGTTTTACTTCCCACCAAAATAACAAGATTCTGTAAAGGCTGACAGAGGCAGCAGAATAAAAAACAGGTTTTTGTTTTGTGTTTTAAATTATGAAGTATGTTTTCCTTTTGACTATGGAGTGAATGCCTGAATCTAGTATTTACTTTTTGGATATAATCTGGTGGTAGAATGTGGGTGATAAAGGTATTTAATCAGTATTATAATTTTATCTCAAGCTCTCTTACAGCACAAAACCAGAGAAGAATTCAATATTATACGTGATATACGGCTTTCATCGCATGAAGTAATTTCCCATCTCTCTTACATGGGACAACAGATAGTTAACATAGTTTATGTCATCATTCAAGCATTATGCCTTCAACAGAGGACTGATGAGATTTAACAGCCAGGCTTCAATAAACGGTGTTCCACTCCCCACTCCCAGTAATTCTCTGGAAATCAACAGCACAAAAGTTGCTGAGTTTTACTGGTTTAAACTGGTTACCCAATCTTCAACAAAAAGGTCTCGAAGATCCTAATCAACTCATTCCCACTTAAAAGTATGACTAAGTTCAGGATCAAACACTGCTGAGAAGTGTCCAAATGTACTTGGAATCAAAGAGGGAGCAACATTTTAGTTTGTAGCCACAGAAGCTTTATGTGAATGGTGGTGGTAGTGTATGCTCTCCAGACAAACAGATCTACTACAGACATAACCATTTGGCAAGCAATCCTCCAAGTCGGCAAAAGCACACATTATGGGATCCTTTTGTTACAATACAGTTTTTCCAAGTTTATGCTTTGGTTCTAATGATCAGTCAAAAACATTTTTTCAGTGCACTTCATCAGTTCTCAAATAGAGTTCTATCATATACACAAAGCTGCTAATTCCTAGCTTTTGCTAGTACTATGTATGATGGATACCCCATGCAAAACATGTAATTGTGTTACTGCATATTCTCACACTTCTAGGACACAGAGGACCGCATGTATATGAAGGAAGGAATTAGAACCATACTGTTACAGATCATGGTTGTACTTAAGGTCATCACTATAGATGACAATAAAGTCAAGACTTGCCATGCCAGTACCACAGAGATATAGTATATACTGTATCATTAAACACCCCCCCCCCATTTTATAAGGATACCATTCAGTATTTGTTGCTTATAGGGTAATTACAGATGATGAAAAACTAAAATCTGGTGTAACAGTAGCACTAAATTTTAAGCCAGGTGTTTCACAACAAAAAAGGTTAAATATTTGCCACTTCAAATGTATAATTAAAGCAGACTGTCCTGTCACACATCAACTTTGGCACAAATTAAGATGTACTCTTTACAACATACAAACATAAACTTCCTCCTCCCCTACTTTTATGTGAAGGTTTAAACACTGATAAAAGTTACCTTGATAAATTAAGTCAAATCAGCAGTCTCCTTTAAAGAGCTTTCAGAATCGAATGCACACCACCATTCATATGATGGGGTGAGATTTGTAAGACATATACATGACACTGAAGTGAGTAATTCTGTCAGACTGTGCTCTCTCGTTTGGTGGCTTGCATCTGCTGTTAAGGCAGACAGGCAGGGACCAGGTCTCATTAGAGCCTCAATGAGGACAAGAGACTGCAGACCCTGCTCAAGAAACTAGATAAATCACAAATGTATTAAGTCCTCTCCTTGCTGCATTGCTACAGATATTCTGAAGGCCAAAACATGAGACTTACAGTCATAAAATATAAGTGAATAAATGAAAGGTGTGGGTTTTACTATGAAATTTGATATGCTCTCCCATCAATAAAGATGAGTGCACTTTATTCTAGTGTAGATTGCTCAAAATAAAGAGATACACTAGACTTAATATCTACTTTCAAAGCAGTAAGACCTCAGGGACACTGAAAATGACTGTGTTTGACTCTTAGGAAACTTTGCATACATTACGCACGCAGATTCTTTGCAGAGCCTGGTACGGAAGCATTTGCCAGACGCACGTTTCTCACCCTTCTTACTGCAACCAGCTGGTCATCTTTTTCATCCGTCACTTTCCATTCAAAAGTGAGATCGAGAAACTATTATTTAAAACATCACAATTCAATACTTCATGTCATGACTCATGTAACTAAGATACAAGCTGAAATTATTCATTGGCACACAGAATGAAAACTAGAGAAATGTAAAGAAACTGTGTGCAGGAAACAGGAAAAACAAAAACACCACCACAGTACAAGACATGACTTGTTTTGAACTACAAGAAATTAACAATCCTTCCTCACTGAAGTTACTTAAGCAGTCAAAAAATTCAAAGCCTCTCCAAACCTATCTCCTCATACAATCACTTGAGTTTTGAGGACATAAAGAAGATGTGATCAGTTTGATCTGGCATTCCAAGAAAATGATTGCCTAAGATCTCAAAATGGTAGAAAGAATCAAATACCCCCACCGAGGCATGCAGTGTTTACAAACACCACTTGCACTCTTCATTACCTAGAACATTATTTTTGCCTATTTGAAATTGTGAATTCTTCATTCCTATGGAATCTTGATTACTGTCCTGAATTAACAGTAGCATATCAACATTCTCTGGAATCTAGTGGTTTGCGATTTGCCCAAGATACTGTCAAAAACAGTGGGGGGAAGACACAGACAACCAACACATAATAGTAAGTAAAAGCTGCATTGCTATACACTTTCCTAAATTTCAAAGACTTAAAATCGCTGCAGTGTTTTTGAAGAACAATTAATCGCACAACTCTTGATTTGACATTAGCTGTGCACCCTTCGTTCCTTGTGAAGAACAAATTCTTAAACAATAATTCTAAAGGCCAACATTAAATTTCTAAGCATATTATATCATAGGTCTACGTTTTATGATATGACTGAATATGTATCAAGGAAAACGGCTTCTGTTTTAGGAATCTCCTATGAAAACATGTATGTTTTGCTTCAGAAAGCAAACAGAAATCAGTTTCCACATAGAGCAAACAAAAACCTTTCCCCCTTTTTTTCTTGTCTACAAGCACAAGGTATTGGCACATAATGCTTGTAAAGAAGTGTAAGAGTGCCTCACTATTTGAAAGCTTGTGGCATCTCAACCCCTTTAATTTCTAATTTCTCCTTATGTCTTTAATTACTTGCTTCCATTAACTGATATGACAGAAAAAAACCCCAAGATTTTCTAGGTAAAAATCTTAACACTTCTTTTTGATTGTGAAGTGGGGTTTTTGTTGGAGTTTTTTTGGAGGTGAGGGTGGTGTTGTTTTGTCTTCAATTTTTTAAACTTGGTTTTTGGCAAGCTATATTTGGAAAGGTAGAGATAGCTGTCAATTCTCCATAGGAAGGATTATCAGGAAGATATTAGAAGTTCAATCAAGAGCTTTGTAAGGTCACAGAAAACAGCAACTGCCTAATGATAAACACATTTTCAAAAAGAGATCAATCTGAGGATAAATGAGGTTAACGCCATGGTTAACACTAGGAATACTGCTGTTTATTCATACGTTTTTGCTAAAAATAAGAACTAAAGCAGAAAGTTACCAGAATCCACGGAACAAACCCATCACAAGTAGCTGCCACTGCAGTACAACAAAGTAGTGTCATCCTGAATTGCACATCTTCCTGATGTAGGATGGGAAAACACAAGCCTTTGCTAAACACAGTAGCACATCTTACCTGTAATCTATGCAGATTACATTGTCCTGGTTTCAGCTGAGACACAACTTATTTTCTTCCCACTAGCTGCTGTGTTTTGGATTTAGTATGGGATTTGGGATGTGAAGAATGTTGATAATACACTGATGTTATTACATGTTGCTAAGAGATCAAGGACTTTTCTTAGCTTCCCAGGTTTTGCTAATGTGCAAGTGCAAAAAGCTGGGAGGGGTATAGCCTGTACAGTTGACTTAAACTGGCCAAAGGAAATATCCATACCATAGACATCACGCGCAGCATAGAAGTGAGGGCTGGCCAGTGGGCAGTGCTCTCATGCCTGGGACCATTCAGAGATTGCTCTCTATTCCGTTCTGTGATCGCTGCTCAGGACGGGCTGTATTGGTCGTCGAGCGGTGAGAAGTTCTGCATCACTCGCTTTGTACATTTTATTATCTCTTTTTTGTTGTTATTATTATCTACATATAATAAAATTATCTCTTCCTCTGTTGTCCTAGAAAATTGTCTTTATCTCCCTTTTCTTTCCAATTCTCTCCTCCATTCCCCTGGGGTGGGAGACTGAGCAGCTCTGTGGTATTTAGTTGCCAACTGGGGTTAAACCACAACAGACATCCACACAGCAGTAACTTAAAAAATGTAGAAATGCCTCTTCTTCACGCCAAAGGAAGGGAAGAGTGTGGAAAACAGCATTCTGCAAGCCATAAAATCATACCTGTTTAACAGTCTATTTAAAATTAACCAGCCACAAGAGTTATGAGGAAGAAACAAAAGAAGCTCTAGGAAATAGTCAGAAATGAAGGCAGAAATGAACGCCACCTCTTGTGTTCAATAATCTGATAAGCTATTTTTGATTAATCCATTTTTATACTCCTGATCTTGTGCAGCGTTCTCAAAAAGTTAACTTTATTTCATGCCTTCTGGAAATAGAGCATAGATTAAACCATCTAGTCTAGACATGAAACTCTTACTAATTGCTAAGTAAACAATCATTTCCTTATTTCTTAAGCAAAGACATTAGAAAGTTTAAGTGAAAAGTGTTCACTGTATCCTCAGGCATTTGTCTAAACTAAGGATAGTCTCCCACCAGGGAAAGAATTTCTTTTAACTATGCTGTTATTTCTGTGGAATTGGTGTCTGCCCAATCTCAGCAGTCACTCATCTGAGAGCTTTTCCTATTTGTATTGAGTGCAGAAGACAAGATTTTTTTAAATCTTGATTGAGGGTTATCATTCCTTGCCTCTCTCCGGGAATGACAATTTACAGCTTAAGTGATGAATTTTACTTTCTGCTTATGTCATTGACAGATATAGTACCAGACCAATTTCTAACTTCAATCCCATTTACATCTCTCTTGCTTTTTAACAGAGTGGCTTTAAGATAACTCAGAAATTTTTAAAGATAGTAAATAATCAATCTGAGGACTGGATAGATGTCTCGCTTGAAAAATTTAGTGTCCATTCATACTCAAAAGGCAAGGAGGAAATATTTTTTAAATTAACTATACATTCTTATCAAATAATTGTCTCTTAGAAACTAAGTCAGCTCTATAATATCTATATTTATAAAATTTCGATTCCTTCACAACATGGACATTTGCATCACGAAGTTGCTTCAACATACAAAAACTCTAAGATGACAGGAACTTGCAAACCACATACATCATGGCTATTGTTAATTTTCCAGATAAGCACCACTCTCTTTTTCTGCTACGAAAGAGTGAAATAAACTGTAAAGCAAAGGGGTCTTCCTGGTCTTCCACCTAAGAGATTACAAAAGAGCACCACCACAGTGGTACACAGAAAATAAAAATGTAAACACACAAGGGAAAAAAAAAAAACATAGGCAGAAATTATAGGGATATAAGTGAAATTCACCATTTAACACACTTCTAGCATTCCAAGACAAAGTTGATTTGTCTTGTTAAATTCTGAACCCAAGTAGTGTTCACTGCTTTTAGGTAATTTTTGCCTTGTTGCATTATGTAAGATTAATAGCTTATCTTTGATGAAAACCATGCATTTCTCATGTTCAGTAACAGTGTCATACGACACAAAGACATGCACTAAACCTAGAGATTTTAATTTTCAGAGAGTAAGAGACATTTTTTACTTCTGAGTGGTTAAAAATACATACTCCTTTTCAACATCAGTCCTAACAGAGAAAATAGCTACATCAAAACCATTTAAAGCATTCAGCTTTTAGATTCACATAAGTTCTGCATGTTTCCAGCAACAAAGATAATTTTTACCTCTTCTGACAGTAGATCTGAAGACTCCTCCTATCTTTAATTGACAGCTACCTCTTCCTGTCTACCACCGATGAATTTTGTAAAAGTGTTGAACACAGGAGTTTAACTTTTTAGACACTATGTAAAAGCAGTGTATGATACATGACAGGAATGTAAGATATTCACTGTTACACAAAAATTTGCACTTCTAATCTATTCAGTTAAACCCCCTCTCTATCCTCTTTAAGAAAGGTGGCTCTGCATACAGACAGGTCAACTCTTGGCTGCTATATAAAGTTGAAGGTTAAAATGCATAAGCTGATGTGGGAGACTATTTCCTGCTGAAAGAAAAGCCCTTTAAACTCTAGAACCTCAAATCTAATTTGTCAGCTTATTGATGCTTCCATGCATACTGCCAGTGCAAAGCCTCTATCTTTCTATGAAGCCACTGTATTGAAATAATGGTCAATGCTACCGAGCAAAAAGGTCAGCATGACCTTATAGTAAAATACAGAATTCAATCACTCACATAAGCACTTAAATTCAAAATTTCAGGTGAAGGATCAGACCTTCAGCTTTAATCAAATCCATCTGTTATGCTGGAAGTGCCAGCTGGACTTACCGTAGTCAGTAAGTGTAATTTATATGTGGCTGACTTAAATGACAAAGTATACCCAGTAAGAGCTACCAACATTTTCTTATACTCTTTCTAAAGAGTATATAAAAAAAAATACATTAGGCACCACTGGAAACAATATCCTTGGATAAGTTTGCCCTTAACTAGCATGTTGTTTTAAAGATAGGAAGAACTTTATTCTGCCACCGAAGCTATCTCTACCAACTGAAATTAGAGGCAACACAGCTCAGAATGAAACACTCTGAGCTGGGTCTCCCACTCACCATCACAAGAATCTAATCCATAACACCATTTTGGGTGGTGACTGGGTAGCAACTCTACTCTAAACTCAGCCACTCATCACTACATGGTTTCAGTACTTCTCTAAGGCCTGCTGGGAAGAACAACAAAATTTAATTACAACATATTACCACCTCTAATAGGTGAATAAAGCAAAAACTGCCACAACAATGTCAATCTCTAAAGCAGCCAAGGCTTGTGCAATAAGCCTGACAGATATCCAGTTTAAATGTCTTCTGAAACCATGACCAAAGGGAATTGGGACTTGTAAACTCTCAAACAGCTGAAACTGAAAGGGAAACTCAGAACACATTTTCCATCTGGCTCAGTTAGCACGGTGCATAAAAAAAAGGCGAGTGAGTAAAAAAAGATGACCATTGTAATGCTCAAATTATTCTGATGTTCATTAACTACTAATGAAAAGTTTTAGATGCAGCCTTAAAGTGCACACCACTCAGTAACAATTCTTTCTGAACAGTAGATACAGTCACACTGCACACACCAGGAGACACTAGAGCACTGTTGCGGAACGAGGGAGAAGACACAAAGGAGGGCTCAAGTGCTTCAACCTCCTCAGAAGTGAAATATTTTATTGTTAAGCTTTCAATAGTTCAATTTCTTTTTGGAACTATTTAACATTTTTGTTATTTTCAACAGACAAAATGAAAATTACTTCCTGGTAAAACACCAAGGTGGTTTTTGTTTGTTTGTTTTGGGTTTTTTAGTTTGTTTTCTCTAGCTAGGTTCCATGTTAGTAATTTAGGAAAATATCCTTACTATGTATTTGCATAGGGCCTCAGTTAACAAGAAATGGTACACCGATAAAGCAAATGTCCCTGAGGAAAAAAAAACAAAAAAAACCAAAAAAAACCACCAAACTCTACTTTGCTGCTAGAGCTTGGAACTAATGACATTTTGCCTGGCAAAGAAAGTTCTTTTTACTGTGAAAATGGATTTACTAATCCCTGCCAAGATTTTTAACAGTACAGAAAAGGAACTTGTCATGGTGATATTCATTTTATGATAATATTTTAGATCAAAACCTCCCCCCAAAAGGGAACTTCTCAAATAATCAAAACTGTCCATACATTCAATAAAAGCTACTCAAAGCTAAGTTTCTACTCCTGGAAGGAAGAAAATACCAGTAAGTGAACTTACAACAAGTTTTCTCTTCTTTCATACTGCGCTGAAAGACAACAATGTTTATAGCCTCATTAAAAGCTACACAAATGTTAAATACAGAAGGTGAATTTCAGTTTAATAAGCAGTTACTTCAGGAATACTGCCTCTGAACTAGGTTTTCATTTCTATTTTAAAACATCACAGAAAATCACGTACTTTTCCGATAATTTTTTAATAACATTAATATTTCTCAAGGTAGTATCAGAGCAGCTTTTAAGCCCTGAATTCCTCTACTCTCAGCAAAAACTCTTACTCTGACCTCAAGACACTGCACTACAATTTTTTACAATTTACGATCCAGCTCCATTAACCATACTCCTTGGTAAGTGGAAATCTACAACCACTGAATGCAAGTTTTAAGACAGACCTTTTATCATTTGAAATTCTGAGAAAGGTAAAATACACAATTCCACTTTTTTTATCCACACTGTAATTTTAGTTAAATCAGCTTTGTTCCCATAAAGCCATAAAGGAAAAAGAAAGCATCATTCTATTCACAATTCAATACAGCTGTGTACAACTGGCTTCAGCCCCAGGCCACAAGCCAGGAACTTCTGAGTTCAAGTCTGGCTCTGCCACTCACTTTCTGTGTGGCCTTCAGAGAGCCTCTAAATTTCTTTGCTGCTCCTCTTCAATCTGTACGCCTACCTTATAGAACGGCAGTTGTTTTGTTGGTGCAGGCTTTTCCCAAACAAAAAACTTGAATTGACTTTGAGCGCAATTTTTACTGCGGCTTTAACAGCTAAAGCCCCCTAAGAAGTCTCCAAATCAGCTGATATCTGATAAGTTTTTAATGGCATTAAGTGCCAACATGCACATTTTATATATATACATACATACAATACACACACAAATATCAAAAGATGTAGTAGAGTTGGGAAATAGATAATAATTTCAAAATTTGTTAAAAAACAGGATAAAAAAATGAAATCAAGTTATCTGCTGTAACTAAACTTACAATGCAGAACAATGTACAATCTTGCTCTTATTAACCCACTGAGCCAGTGATGAAGTCTAGTTTTAACGGCTTAACTTCAAATGCAATGCTCAATCTCAAACGATTACAACAACCAATTTTTAATATTACTTTATTTAATATTACTTTAACAACAGAAAAATGGCCTAGAAATGTGAAGGGGGAAAAAATATTTAAGCTTAACCAAGTTACCTAGCACTTGCTGAAACATCATTTAAGAGGTATGTTCTTTTAAGAAAAAGACCAAGGGAAGTTACATAAACTTAAGCTGACCATATATTTGCAAGTCTGCTGTAGAAGAGTTTCACTTCACATTATCTAGACTGAAGCAGAATGTAATGGAGACTGACACTAGCTAACCTCAGCTTTTCCTGGACTCAGATGATCCAATCACGCAAATACAGCTCATCACCTTTAAAACAGTATACGCTGCCTTGAAATCTACCCCTGGGAAAAAATCTTGTCCTCAAAACTTAAATCAAGACAGGCTGACTTTCAAAAATTAACCTGTTCAGTTATTCACAGCCTAACCACAGAAATCTGGCTTAAAGAACTAAGCGACACTAAGTTGCCAAATCCTGGACTCTCAAAGTTTCGCCTCCACCCGCTTTTGCCTTTTGCATCTTATTTTACCTAAAATCTCATGTCTTCTACAGTTTTTCTGTATCAGGACACAGAATTCATTTGTAGAAAGTGGTAAATGTGAACTAAAACTGTTTCCCAATTAACAAGACAGCAGAGTCAATTAATTCAGAATACTGTGTTATTTTGTGATAAAAACAGTTGTCCAAGGACTTAGAATCATAGAACGGTTAGGGTTGGAAGGGACCTTCAAAGGTCATCTAGTCCAACCCCCCTGCAAGGAGCAGGGACATCCCCAACTAGATCAGGTTGCTCAGAGCCTCATCCAACCTGGCCTTGACTTCATCAGAAACAGTCATTCCAGAATAGCTACCATGCAAAGGTGAGGTGGTTAAATGCAAATTCAGATAGCTTTTGCACAAGAACTAAACCGGTTCAAATTGCTGAAAAATTACCTGCATGTAAGACTCAGGATTCTCCCATCCCACGTAATTTAATAAAACTTTCCACTGTAATTCAGTGGTTTTCAAAACATATTTGCTGATTAAATCCTAGAAAGCTGGGGAAATACCATCATGAAGAAGTACATCTAAACAACTTAATAAGAAGATTAAATCTTTACCCAGATGAGATTTTGTTTTTACTTTCCTGCATCTCACTACCATCAGTGTGTTTCCATCAGATGAAGCAGTCAGGAATACTACAGCAAGGCCAGTACATTGGTTAGCAAGCATTCCTGCCAGCGTAATCTAGAACTCCTTTGAATAGGAATACAGGACACAGGTAACGACAAAATAAAACTAAAATAACCCTAATGCCTTGTCCACTTTCTCTCCCTCAGCATTGTTTGGCCTGGTTGAGATGCACCAAACAGCTAATCTGAACATTAGCTTTGAAAGAACTGAAAAATTATTTAATTCTGTAACACAAGACTATTTAACTTAAAATTCCCTTTAATATTGCTATAACTGACTTCTGTAGCACCAGCTGGAGCCTTCCTTTACACTAGGGTCAAAAAAGCTTTAGGGGTTTTACTTCAGGTTAACCAAGTATTTTTACAGGCAATTTGAACCTACTCAACATTTAGTTTCCAACCAGTGCATGTGAACTTGTAATCACATCCATAAGAAAAACAGAGCTAGATACTGAATGACATATGTATAACCTAAATAGGATATCCTCTACTTCCATACACTGTATTTTTAAATCAGTTTAATTCTCCTTAAGTATTTACCATAGAAGGTCCCTTGAATAAAATAGTGGGGTAATAACACTGACTGAAGTAAAGCCTTACAGAATAGGAAAGGTTTATTTATTTAGTCTTAATTAGAATATAGAATACATTTTTTAAAATTCCAATGTGGATCAAGCTATCTAATTACTAAGCTCTGTTTCACAGGACAATCAGTTTTTGATGCACATATGAATAAGCTAGGAAAGGATGTTAGCTAAGTTTCGGTTCCTTCTGCCCTCCCCTCTCCTGCATTTAGAAGGTACCCACTTTCATTTTTCTTGTCCTCAAACTCTCTCCAGTAATAGGCAAAATAGCCTGGAAAAAAATGCAGCAGGAGTTACCAGATTAGAATTTTCAAGCATTAAAATACCAAAATTCACTTGTGTGTTTTGATCAAATCATCCTCCCTATGAATTGTTCAGCAAAGGGCTGAGCATAAACATGCTGTATATTTAGCTGGCAAAGTGATGTATCAGAATGTATCGGTCTCACTTTAGTTGACTAAGTTTTCAGCAGCAGTCATTCTCTTGCCAAAGAAAGCTGTTTCGTAGACAAACTATCTACTGTATCAATACAGAATTAGAACCACATGTTTTAAATAAGACTATGATGGAGCTCAGTGTCAAAATAATGGTTTTCGAACAAAACAACTGCTTATTCATTGGCAGAGAATGTGTGTATCCATAAAAATAAATAAATAAACCAAAGTGGTTTTATGCCACACTACCTCCCTCTATTATGCTTTGCCGCTCTTACTTGAGCTACCTCAAAGTTTGTTGACCTCCCTTACCGTTCAAAATATTCACAAGTTAGGGCCTCACAAGTACCATCCTAAGAAGAGAACTCCATGCTGGCATGAAATAAAACATGGTTGTATCTTGATGCTTTGTTTTGGTTTTGTTGTAGTAGTAGATTCCAAGACTACATTTCACTTCTAAAAGTCTCAATTTAACATAAATTTGTATTAATACATATGCTTTGTACATTTAAGCATTTTTCCCCCCTATCGATGTTGAACTACTTTTAGACAATTTTCTCTGCCTGACACATACAAGTATCCATTTAATTAAACTCAGACACAAATTGTAGCACTGAAAGGAACATACTCAGCTCTCATGCTTACTACTTGTGGTTTTTAACAAGACTCCCCTCAGTATTTTCTCTCCAGGTGTATTAGCATACATTTTTTCCATGCTGTTTAACTCTTGGTTTGATTTGTTCTGCCTTTAAAGCTCATCTTGTGTTTTATTCATGTATCTTCTCTTGGGTACCTGAAATAACACTAGCGTTCGTATCTTGTTTTGTGTTTTCTCACATGACTAAACAGGCTAATCAAAAGTAGTCCTGCAACTACAATATTTTGAAAGAGGATCAAAGTCTGTCTTTCAATTTGCCCATACTATAATATCCAAATATCACATCAACCAGTTCTTAAAATACAACTTTTCAGAAATGATGATAAACATAATTTTAGCAGGACCAGAGCATTTCAGACCTCAACTGTCACGCCAGCATACCGTATAGAGACAAGAATGACAACATCCATAAAGCCTTAGGAACGCTTTTCAGTTGTGTTGATGGCACTACATATAAAAAATGTGAGGGTTTGCATATATTCATGCTACTGCCAAAAGAAAAAAAAAAAAAAGAAAAAGAAAAAAAATGGTTGTATTCTGAGGTTGGAAGGCTATGTACAAAGGAGAAAAAGAATTTAAGCGGTGCAAAATGCTAAATGTACAGCTCTGGAGCTGGAATTCACCACAGATACAGAAAGGCACCATTTCTCTTGTGCCCTTCAAAACAATTACGGCACCATCACCAAAACAAAATAGATTTTCAGTATATAGTATTTTTTATCTCCACGATGCCTCCACATTTGCTGTCAATGCAGAAATGGCCAAAAAGTGTTATCTTGATACCCAACTTTAGATATCTTGCTTGACCAATATCTGAAATATGGCACATGTAACCACACCAACTAAATGCCAGTGTTACATTAGCAACTAAAGTTGCTGTTTCTTGAAACAAAAACTGAACTTGTCTTGCTTTGAGAAGCAATAAATCTTTGTATTCACCTAAACTGAATTTTACATCTGTTTATCAAATTAATCCATTAATAAGTAAGAGAAAGTCTCAAAAGGTTAAGTTTAGCCAAAAGTAGCCGGCACAGACTGTATGGTCTCATGAAGTTTCTTTTTTTTTTCCTTCCCAGCAGGAGAGAATGAGGCTAAAAAAAGCCGCTGAAAGTAAGCATACTGATTTTTTAGACACTTGGCTTCCCTGATTTTTTTTCCCATTAGAACTGCAGACTCCTGTGTATTGAAGCTCAGTGGTAATAAGGCTTTTCTTGTCAGTTATTTCTCAAGAATCTCTTAGATGTAGCACAAAAAACTCCAGGGGCTCTGCTGACTACAGACTTCACTGTAGTTTTCAACCTGCTAAAACAGTCTGCTTTGGAAAGGGCCTGATTCCTGTAGATACCAATAACAATTGACATACAAATGCAAATACAAAAATGAAAAAAGCTTCTGAACCTACTGTCATCACTGTAAACTGAATGAAGTAAAAAAGGCTCCCCCGCCCAAACACTTCTGCAAGCTTCCAGCTGATGTAGAAATTGCAACTCAAATCAAGTCTCTCAAAATGATTTTAAATAAGTATTTTTTTCCCTTTGTACTGCAGGAACATACTGAACGCAAACAGTAAAGAGAATTGTCCAGACTCCCACTTTTAAAATCCTAAGATTTCACAGGCTGCAGAATTCTCAACATACACTCCACTAAGATTTGATGGGTCAAAGACATATTTATATCAGGAATTGTTTTAACTGGTCCTTTCTATTTACAGTGTACTGTCTCAAAGCTACTTAGATGTCTGACTGACTCTCTACTGTACTATTATTCTCAATAGTTGCTTTTTGTCTGATCTATGACAGCTTCTGTGGCTGTGAGTAGCTGCAGTTACTAGAAAATATCCTGTATTCCATCTTCTTAACTATCAAGCTAATACTGGCACTGTTTTAAGTGTGTAACACAGACAGTAATGCACGAAGGCAACAAACACACAGGAAAGGCAAGTACTTTTCTCAAGCATAGATTCTGGAAAGGCTATGTCCTACAGTATTGCCAACTCAGGACAAAAATTTAAGTTTTCATCACTTCCTCGGTCCAGCCATGCTATGTTATAGCAATTATCACATAAACTACACAATTGATGTTTTGGTCCAGTAAGTAACCAATCTGAGAATACCACTACTTTATATTGTATTTGAAAACAATTCTAATATTTCAGTTTGTCAATCAACAGGTATATTCAACATATCCTGTCTACATTAGGATCTCCACTACACCCACGAAGGCTTTGAATAAGAAAAGCCATCAGGCTGCATCAGGTCAAAGATACAGAGTGTTTTTATAAAATTCCCTCACAGTTACACATCAATAACATGAAGGTGGGATGTAGTAAGTTCACTAACCCTAAGCAGGGACAATGTATTAGTTCACACGTGAACTGTATTATTCATTACTACTAAACTTTTAAAAACCAAAATTATCCGTACAATACATTACATCAAATTTGAGTGGAGTGCTTTTAAAAAAAAAAAAATGGCCTGCATAAAAACACACTTTTAATTTCCAAGAGAAACTTAATATACTGCAGAATTATTTCAAATATTTGCTAGTCAGTGGAGGAAAAGAAAAAAAAAAAAAAAAAAGCCCTGATATATGCTACCACAACACTATAATGAAGACAGTCAGATGTATTTTCAGCAACCATATCCAAACCTGTCTCCTCCATTTCTATTTAACTGTATGGAGGTAAGGCCACAAAGAAATACAAAATATGACCCATCTTGTAGGTTTACAAAGTTGACCTGCTAACCATAATCAACGCACACTACACTGCAATGTGAAAGTACGTTCACATGATTATTTGCATAATTATCTGTTGCTTAAATACCCAGCTACAAAAAATACCACAGTACAAGGCCCATCAGGAAAGGGTGAAGAATAATGTATACTACCACAGAGATTTTTTCTCCATTTAACCTCATAGAAAAGAGCATTACATCACACTCTTACAATGCAGAAGGAGGGGCCTGTTCTCAGAAAGCAAGCTTCAGCTATTTCCCTTTAATTTTCTGCCTGGTTCTGGAGGGAGATGCAAAAAACTTGGATTTAAATTTTTAGTAACGCAGAAGACGAAAAAAAAAAGCGAGAAAACATAGCTTTTTACCTACATTTACTAAGACGCAGGTGAATACTTGTTTTCTAAAGAACACAGAGCAAGAACCTACAAAACATCGGTAGCACCCAGTATCTTGCTTTTGCAAGCGTGCACTCCTAAATATCTGCCCCACATTTTATCAGTCTCCAGACTCGTTAAGCAGAGAGGGGTCGGTCCCCTTCACTCCTCAGCAACCGGAGACGGCAAGACCCTTTCAAAGCCGGCCCCAGCGAGCACGCCTAGCTCGCCTCAACTCCCGACGCCGCGTCCATGGGACCGGACCATTTGGTCCCAACGACGGCCGAGACGGGGGACTCGGCCGCCCCGGGGAGGAGCGGGGGAGCCCGCCGGCCGCCCTCGGCTCGGCTCGGCCGGGCTCTGCCAGCCCAGGGCTCCTCTGCCCCGCAACCGCCCCGCGCTCCCGACCCAAACCTGGCATTGTACCGGCTCGGGTGCGTGGTTTTCAAAGGTTTTTTTTTTTTCTCCCCGGGAAGGGTGGCCCGGTGAGAACACTTCCCCATCGGTCCCTTGTCGGACCCAGCAGCAGAAAGAATGCAAACCCATTTTTATATATGCAAATTTTTGCAGCAGATTTAAGAGCTTCGGGTACTGTGAGGAAGAAATCGTTGTTTAAGAAGCCTCTATTTAAATAAAACAAGATTTTCAGTACTGTCTTGTACTTCACCAGCTTGGAAAATACAAACGATCTTCTGTAATTTGCCTAAGTACTTTAAATTGCAAATCTCTTGAAAATCCACAATATACTTCTACGGAGACCGCCTTCTAAAAAAGCCCTAAAAATCCACTAAAAGTGCTCCACACGTAGAACCAGACAACATCTGAAGCAAGCATTTGTGCTAGAAAAAAACACCTCTGCAAAACCACGGGTGAAAACGGTCGGCTCAGGCTCTTAAAAAAAATCTACTGATAGGTAAAAAGCCAAAATAATAATAAAATATAAACGTACCACTAACCTCATAAAGTGCAGCAGTGCTTAAATCCAGCGAGTTGAGGCATACAAGGTAGAAATGGAAATGAAAAAAGATCCAAAAATGATTTTATGTTTTGTGTTTTGTTTTTATTTCAAATGTTCAGAAACCAGCAGAGACTCTGTCGGCCATTTTGGCTTGAACTCCCTCACTCACTCACTCTCCCTCTGGCTCCCTCCCTCTCTCTCCCTCTTGCTCTCTCTAAAGGAAGAAGCTTTTTGTGACCTTCAAATAGAGGCAGGTCATGTGACTCCAGGCAGGCTGTCAATCACGAGACGGGGCCGGCCTACTTGCCGCCTTAAAGGGACCGCGCCCTGTCTATGCCGGCGGGGGTGGGGGCACACACAACTTCCCCCCCCCGCCCCCCCCGCCAAACAACGCCGCCCTAACGCGCTCTCCACCCGCTCGATTCTTCTCCATTCATCACGCAAACCCCACACACAGCAAGGGTAAAACAC
This sequence comes from Ardeotis arabs, assembly GCA_011801015.1. Classification (NCBI taxonomy): domain Eukaryota; kingdom Metazoa; phylum Chordata; class Aves; order Otidiformes; family Otididae; genus Ardeotis; species Ardeotis arabs. Next base: position 36,842 of record JAAGAY010138568.1, read on the forward strand.
GTGAGCCATGAGAGCACAGAGCACAACTCGGCTGGAGCTGTTCTCTAAAACTAGCAAAAAGTAAAGCAGCCAACTGTGCTAATTCTACATCAAGGTTGCAGAACCCATAAACGATGAATCCTGAAATATTTAAGTCCTACTAGCCACACGCACTGCAGTGTACTAGAGGACACATGACGCTAGCGCTTACCTCAAGAGGAAACCACATTTTGAGAAGTACCCCATCCTGACTGAGGAGCAAGAGGTTCATCTTCAGCCCACAGCGGATTCAGACTGCAAGCGGACTGTCTACACGACGCGCACACGTAAACCTGAGATCCAGGTTCAGAGGCGTGAAGACCTACAGGACAGCAGAGCAAACTCATCTCTCCTACCGCCTTGACTGTTTTAAGTCCCAGGCTGCAGCTCAGTCATGAGGCAGACGCTCGATCGTCTCTTCCCACAATTTCCACAGGAAAATGCTCCAACAGTTGAAAGAGAGAATCCCTGCAAGTTGCAATGTAAAATTCTGCACGACATTTCCAGGCATTACATTGAACGTGCAGAACCAGTAAAGAATACAGTTCAGGAACGCTGTATGGTAACGTAAGTACAATTTTGCTGTGAGGAGACTTGCTCCCGAGTCAGCCCACCACGGGTAACAAGTATAACATAACCATGTCTGGCGAGATAACTGACAGCAGTTCAGGAAGCTCACGGGAGCACCCTTGGGATTGAACACTTAAAATCCACAAGTTTCTAATTCTCTACAGTTTCGCACTGTAACTATGTAGAAAGTAAAAAAGACCACACTAGCAAGGACAAACCACATGATAAAGCTAACTTAAAAAGGGGGGGGGGGCACTCCACAGGAAGGAATTTGGGGGAGCAGAAGCTGCACATCTTACAAATGAGAATAAAAATCATTACAGTATATAGAATCATAGAATAGTTTGGGTTGGAAGGGACCTTCAAAGGCATCTAGCCCAACCCCCCTGCAAGAAGCAGGGACATCCCCAACCAGATCAGGTTGCTCAGAGCCTCATCCAACCTGGCCTTGAATGTTTCCAGGGATGGGACATCCACCACCTCCCTGGGTAACCTGTGCCAGTGTTCCACCACCCTCATTGTAAAAATTTTTTTCCTGACTACAGAAGTCATTGGTTAAACACTGTGTTTCAAAAAATCATCAGGAGGCCATGAATGGCTAATATTGCCCAGGTTTTGACACAACACTTTGCTCCTACTACCCTCAGGGTAAGGTACAGAAATTCTCGAATGGGGATTCCCCCAATGAGGGGATTTCTTCAACGGGATGACAGCCTGCACCCTAACCTCCCCTACATCTATCTCTGCTGGCTCATGAAACTCTGGAAATAGCTAATGCGTGTTGTACTTACAGGCACTTAATGAAATAAAAGCAGTTAGACACCAGCTATTCAAGTAGCTCTGTTAAACCAGAGCAGAGACCCAGCCTGCTGGATGTAACAGCTCCCGGTGCTTTGTGGCAGGGCTTATCCAAACATAGCAATTTAAGAAATATGGTGAAATCTCAGGGAACACGTTCTTATTTGTGGCAAAAGCCAAAGAGAAGACCACAATTGCTCTGAATATCTAAAGAGAAAGCCCAAACCAAGTGCTAGACATCTGATTTACACAAAGTTTCCTAAAAGCACATATATATATGTGTATTTGTGAAGCAGCTATCCCTCTTCTGAAAAGTTACATTTAAGTATCGCAGCTGCATGTTCTATACATGTTCGCACTGAGCTACAGATAATTTTACTCCCTCTCAAAAGCCAAATTGTTTTACTCAGACTTGTAAATCCTCTTAACTTCAGCAGGGCTTGCCAGCTCTCCATTCTGAAGCCCTGGAAGCTTCTACTTCAAGGAGTTGACAACACTGTGACAACTTTAAGCAACCAGCACTCACTTGAGTTGCTGTGCATCAGCTGTAAATCACTGCTCTAAAATTTCACCCTGTCAGTGTTCTATTAACAAGATTTTTTTAATCAGAAAACTTTTTATAGGACTAACAAATAATCAGTGAACCAAGAATATTTAGAGAGGCTGGTATGGGCAATTCCTAAATAACCACAGCACGGATAAAACATCTGGGTTATTCAGCGTTCTGTTAAAAGTGTTCGGGCTACGGGCCTAAATTTTACCTTGACTATTTTGTCTTCCATAAAGAACCATGGACTCCACTTGACAAGGTGAAAATTTCCTGTGTTTTGTCTCCTTTAAAATGTTATTTGTAAGCAACTTCAAAATCCTTATTTTAACATAAAAATAAAGGAAATGAATCAATTAATTGAATTTTTTCAACTAAGCTAACAACTGAAACATACCTCATTCTTTATCTACTACTGTGGGGAAATTGGTTAAGATGCCTCACAGAAGTTTTGTGGTTTTTGTTTTGGTTTGGGAAGTTTTGTTTGGTTTTTTAATTATTATTATTTTGGGGGGTTTTGTTGTTTTTTTTGCAGCATTTCCTGAACCAAAATTGTGGAAGAAGCAGTGGCACAGTCGTTTAGAAAACAATGGAGTAGAGCATAAAAATACACAGCATACAGAAAATCTGCACATCCCTTTTCAGGGGGCAATTGCACTTTAAAACCTAACTATTAAGCTTTCTGATGCTAATAGCACTGTTAATAGCTCGTGTTAATAGGTTATATCCTTGTTATGTACTACTAACTTATCTGATTACAAACACTTCATTTCTAAGCACCTTCCAACTGAGGATCATAAAGCACTTTAAAAACTTTAATGAAGCTTCACAGTGCTCCTATGAGGACAGTATCCAGTATGAGCAGACGTATACACGCACACACAGGCACATTAAGAGAGATGCTCACAGTTAGGGATTCTCTGCACTCGTATCTCAACTGAGACAGGAGAGTTGTGGGTTTTTTAATTCACATTAAGCTGTATTGTGGTTCTAGCAACAGCTCATCCTTTCTGATGAACCTTTGATAAGAATCGATACATTAGGCTTCAATATTAGGTACACAAGCACGTTCCAGTGTCCACTAAACAAACTGAGGTATCAACCGTACCCTCCAGTTGTCATCTCAAAAAGGAGACTTGGTCTGTCTGATCTGTCGATCTTTACTCAATTTTGAAACCACCTGATTTCATCCAGTTGTTATGTAAAACTCCCTGTTTCATGAGCTGGCATTTCGTTTGGGCCCAAAGGCCTACAGTTTGATGCCATATCTTACTTATTTTGAAGCCTGCACCCTCACCATCCTACAACACTGGATTCCACGTACTGGGCTTTCTACATTACCCATATGCACGTGGCAATGAATTTAAAACTTACTTTTGCCCTAGAAAGATCTTCATAGCAGATCCTATGCAAGTAAAAAAGTCAATTCAGCTCCTCAACACAATTCATCAGCAGAAACCTCAAATATTAACAAGTTTCTCATAGCATGAATGCTTTCTCACCAACAGTCCTTTCTCCTGCTGGTGACAAATTTGTTTCCTGAAGTATCAGAGGCAAAAAGGCAATTTTTTTTTTTTGCCAAAGTGAACTGAAGCCTACATGCCCTGTATCCTACTGCAGCTCATCAGTTAGATTTCCCTAGACCTCCATCCCTCAACCCCAGAAGGGGGGTACAGTAACAGATACAAGATAATTGGAGTCCAATTCCTCCCCAGCTCCCCAGCCAGTCACCAGTTGACCAACTGACTGGGATTACAATCTGAGCAAGCACACCTCTCCAAGTTAACAGGGATCAGAAAGGTCCCTTTGTCTTTCCCTGAGATGCAAGTTAAAAGCGTAACTCTTCGGGCAGCGACATTTATGTGAGGACTAAGTTACAGAGTCGCAGAATTTCTATTAATACAAAGCAAGCAGAGAACCCCTTCAGTTAAGAAACAGAATCAAGAGTTAACTATTCCTTGTGTGCTCTAACAACTGCCTTAAGATCTATTTCAAGACATCAATTAAAAACATTAAGGTTAAAACCAGGAGTTCAAGGCTTCTTGCTTCCTAGACTTGGTAATAACTAGGAACTTGACCAAGGCACCTCAGTACTGGATAATTTAAAAGTGATCTGAACCATCTTTTATTTTTTCTGAACAGAGAGAGATATTGGAATGCCCAACACTTCTGAAAAGTGTAGACAATAGCTAAATCTGGCTGTATCGACTTTTTTTTTTTTTTAATTCTTCAGAGCAATTGCACATAAGGCATTGTGCAAGAGAGATGATCCTTGCTTCTGCAGAAGTGCAAAACTTTAAAATGTTCAAGCATTCTTCAAGAACAAAATACTCATTCCTACGGAAAACCAGGGTTTTGTTTCGGAGACTCCCCCCGCCCCTTTCACTTTTAGTGAGTAGTGAGACATTTTATGCTTCAGAATTGTGAAAACTGAGCTGGCAGGGGCTTTTAACTACAGTAACCAAAAGTATAATGTGAATTCTTCTTCAGAGAAAAATACCAAGCGTCCGACAAAGGAGAAGCTTGCTCGGTTTCTGAAAAGGTTAAGACAGCTTTTGCATCCCTTACACAAAGGCACCTATCAACACATTTTAGCAATAGAGCATACCATCATTATTGTTCAAAACTTATATTGCAACAGCGCTTTGGAGCCATACTAAAGCTCGGATCTCATTCGCATCTTGCCATGGACAAAAGAAGGAACAAAAGGCCTGAAAACTTTACAGCACATGAAGTTTAAGAACTATACGTGACTTCAAGGCCATGCCAAAGTTCTGATGCTGTACATTAATGAAGTGCTGACAGAAAGATGAGTCAGAAGGAAAACTTCAATCACCAAACTTTGCAAACGCTCACTTTTCCACTTATTTTTTCCTCGATATGTCACAATACCTTTCCTAGCTGTTCAGCCTATAAATAATCCATCACTATGCCTCCACATCTTCCACCTCCTCAAGTGCCCTTTCCAAACTGGAGAAAGATGAAGCTTTCTAGCTGCCTTTTAACAAAGTTGTTCCATGAACAACGGAACTGAAAGTTCATTTTCTATGAATCTCTGTCACACATCACCAAACCTCTACTTTACCACACTAATCCCAGTTTCCTGCACAGCCAGTTCTCCTTTGACGCTTGACCCGCATATTGAGCCCTAAACAGATCTCTTCCCATAACTTTTTTTCCCATCTCTCTCAGTACCTGGGCAAAAAATAGCATATGCTGCAGCTGATCCGAAAACACATATGATGATTAGCTATTAACAGACATAACCAGAACAGATAATCTTTCGTTTTGTCCTGAAGCCCTTCTTTTAATGGGGAAACTAATTTTGGTCTCTCCTCCAGGCAATTACTGAAGTTTAACATATTACAACATTTAACATACACAATTAACATTTAACATACATTACAACTATATCGTAATTTCTTACTCCTCTGCCTCACTTGACCAAAACTGGATAAGAGACTCCAAACTTACTCAGGAAAGATACAGACATGTACAGCAATTGCATGAGACTAAACTACTCTAGGAACTGAAAGAATAGATCCCAAACATCTTCACCCATTCCACCCTCCTAATAGGCCTCCCTCTTCAGTTTCTAAAATCCTATATAAAATGCCAAAATATCAATGAAATAGGAAAAGTTTATCTGTTTTATGCAATTCTATCCATGCCAATGAAAAGCTAATACTTCTTTCAAATAAACGTTCAGGGAAATGGTATAGAATATCACTCCACCCATATATACAGCAAGCGGTTACTTTCTAATTATTATTTACAGTATGTGAATTACCATGCCAGTTAGAGGATTGATTCAGCTGACCTTCTATCAACAGTAGCTGGTACTATGCATTTCAAAAGGAGTAATAACCTCATTGGTTAAAATCCTTACTTCCTTCCCCTTGTTTAAGCGGTGAAGCATTAAACAATTGAAAACAAATAGCAGCAAGCATTTTCATGTGATCAGGCTGGAATATTTAATGAAAAACTTATCTTTCCTGTCTATAAACACTTTACCAGAACAGGACCCCTTCTTTATATGGAGCTTTTAAACATGTGTCATAGTTCAGCCTCAGTCGAGGCCAGACTACGCAGTCTCTCTCTCACTGCCTCACTCCCCCCACCCTCCAAGAGAACAGGGAGATAGAATGTAAGAAAAAGGCTTGAGGTTCAAGATAAGGACAGGGAGAAAATCCTTAAAGTTACCATTATGGGCAAAACAGATTTGACTTGGGGAAAACTATTCATTTATTACTAAAACCAGCAGGATAATGAGACAGAGAACAAGATAACCCCCCCCCACCCCTCCCTCTTCGCAGGCTTAACATTATCTCTACCACCTTCTCCCCAACCCCGCCGAGCGGCACAGGGGGGGAAGAGGGAATGGGGCTATGGTCAGTCCATCACACGTTGTTTTACGCCACTGCTTCTTCATCGGGGAAAGAACTCCTCACATTCCTCCCCTGCTTCTTCACAGGGTCCCTCCCATGGGTTAAAGTCCTTCATGAAACTGCTCCGATGTGGGTCATCTCTTCCACAGGGTGCAGTCCCTCCAGAACAGCTGCCCCAGCACGCGGCCTCCATGGGCCACAGCCTCCTTCAGGCATCTGCCTGCCCCGATGTGGGGTCCTCCACGGGCTCCAGGTGGATTTCTGCTCCTCCGTGGACCTCCATGGGCTGCAGGGGGACAACCTGCTCCACCATGGGCTGCACCACAGGCTGCAGGGGAATCTTGGCCAGGAGCTGCATTACTCCTCCCCCTCCTTCTTCACTGACCTTGGCGTCTGCAGCCATTCCTCTCACAAGAAAAATTCTTCACAACAGGCTGGCAGACACCTCTCAGGATCCTTTTTACATCTCATCTCCTCTCCACTTCTTGCAGCCGGGCTGGGCCGAGTCGGGCCCAGTCAAGGCCAGAGGGTGAGGCC
>JAAGAY010138570.1:0-36808 GCA_011801015.1 Ardeotis arabs
CTTTAGGGAGTTTTTTTGTTTTTTTTTTTAAAAAAAAAAAAAAGGTTTCCAGTGTATTAGTTGCAAAAATACTGAAGATAATGCTATCATTTGTACAGCATATGAATACTAGTCTTGTTCAATTTGAGTGAGAAGAGCATTGTTCAAATGTTGGTGCTTTATCATTACAGATATAAAAAGAGGAATTTTTTTTTTTTTTTTTTTTTAAAGCTAGTCACCTAGGAGTCCAAACAGGAAACTAAGAACAACATCCCAAATGGCTTCTCAGCTATTCTACAGGGCTTAAAGGAAAAAGGACATTAAGAAGTAGTCCTTGTACTGTGAGCAAAGTAATCACTAATCTGCTATCCCTACAAGGGCTCCTTTCAGCCTATTCTTCATGTTTCAACAAAGTTTAACATTCAGTTAAGGCCCAAAGACAGCTAGCACCTCTTTCCACAGCTTTTGGACCATCTGAATGAGCTCAACATTAGCAGTGATTGAAAGAATAAGTAGTAAGGAGTGAATAAGAGTTATAAGTAACATGCAAAAAAATTGAACAGGTCTACCACATGAGGAAACTGAAGAACAAATTCAGCCCTCAATAGACAGGTGAAAAAAGGAGAAAGAGGAAAGCCAGGAACAGAAATCAAAGTCTCCACAGTGGGAAGAAGATGGGAGACTTATGCCAAACAAAATTTAAGGAACAATTAGGCAGACAAAAAATACAGAGCAGTCATTATTTATGTTTTCTAGACTGATATAAGAAAGAATGGTATAAAACTATTTTAACGCACATAACTTCAGACCATGCAACATGCATGTACAATGGTGCTGTGCAAGAAGTTCGTCTATGCTTTATGTAAGTTTTTCTATGGTCTATGATCTGCAAAACAAATTCATACAGTAATTCATATTGGATAGGAACTAATGGGTCATCTGGTCCAGTGATCCCTCTCCTACTCCCATCCCTGTTTCAAAGTAAGCTAACTTTTAATCTTCACTATTAATCTTGCAGTCCCTCCACATGCCTAGGCTGCTTAGATTTTTTTCTTCTGCTGAAATAAATAATTTACAAAGAAATCTCTGAGATCAGAAGGTTTATGCAAGAGAAATATAGACCAAACATCAGTGATGGCAAATTAACTACTGTAATTCTAGATGTTTAATTTTTAAAAAGATACGGGTCTCCTTGATAATGACATCTCTGGTGGCTTGGTGGAAGACCATCTGATAAAATACATAGATGATCTGGCAGACAAACTCATCATCTTCCTGTTGAGCTGCAACAACAAAAAAAAAATCCCACAATTTCAGATCTCACAATAAGCAGCTCTTGATACTTAGAGACTGAGCTCAGCTCTTACATGTCAGCTAGATAGTTCAGTGGCATGCACGCATTTCATCTCCTGACAACACAAAATGAGTGTTTCTACTTGACTAGAGCAGAGAAGAAAAGACCACAGATTGCACCAAGAGTTGTGGAGGTATGGGAAAAACCAAATTTATTAGACGACTAGTCAGTATGTCTCTATTAATAATGGAGTAATTGCTCCTCCTTTCCCAGACAAAACACCTACCCTTGCCTTGCAAGAGAAAATGAATTATGCATTCAATTACAGTACAGCTACATCAACTAAACTTCTCCGAAAAACAAGACCTAAGGTCAAACATGGCAATATACCATTTAGAAGCTCAATGAGCGCAGGGATGATTCCAGATTTAGCCAGCAGAGCAGCGCAAGAGTCATCCATAGAAACTGTTCCAATCATTATCACCACTTCTAAAACGAGGTCATCTTCTGCAGAACCTGGTAAGTCAGAATGCAGAAAGTATTACCTCTTAGAAATTCTTAATCTGTGGCAGCTGTATATTTTCTGCAGATACAACTCTGTTCTTCAGTGCTGTGTTTCCCTAAACAATCACAAATTATGAAGGTAAAGAGACTCTACTCTGAAAGAGCTCTCTAAGTATTCTTTGAAAAAACTCTACTTTGAAAGACTAACCAAACTTTGTACAGACCTGGTTTCAGTTTATCCTTGAGGTACGGAACCAGTTTGTACTCTTTCAGCACAAGTTCCCAGTCCAGATCTGGTAGGGTCAAATTTGCAAGTGTTCCCAGGCACTCAATCACAAATTCCTCTTCTTCATCATTTGATATTTGAGCTGCTAAATCACCAACATAATCCTAAAGAAAATACAGCAACAAACATTACAGGTGAATAATCTGAGGTTCTGAAGAACTCACAACTTGGTCAAATCAAAACTAGTTCTCAAAAGAACACTAAGGAGACTTTTCTCCTGAAATGAGAGCTAATACGGCTGTTTCAATTTCAATTGAACAATCATCCGAGAAAATCCGGTCCATCCTTTCACTTTCGAGATATGTGGATCATTTGTTCAGACGTTCCAAAAGCAGCTACTACACACGCACAGTTTGAGAAGACTGTTAGAAAATAAGATAAAGATGATCATAAACACCATAGTGTGACAGTAATGGAGTCCTCTTCCTCACGATTTTAAGAAATAACTACAAGATTTTCTGGGGACATGAACAGGGGAATCACAGATTCTACTTACTAATTCCATACTGATTTAAGAGAATTTGATATTCAATCCTCATTTTAACAGTACATTTAAAGTTACCACAATTAGGATGTTATGTTTCCTCCCCTTCTTTTGAAAGGGTGGCTTTACACAGTTAACTAAATATTAAGTATTGAAAATTTTTAAATATCCACTTATACAAAACACTTTCACAGTGGGGGAAAAAAAAAAATCCAATTTTACTTCACCCTCTAGCTCTAAAAGTAGAGATTTAGGACAGCTTAATTGTTATGATGTGCACCTCAGCAGTTGAGGGGTGTTTTTTTTTTGTTTGCTTGGTTTTGTGTATTTGTTTTGGAACAAGGACTTATTGGATCTGTTTTCCCTGTAGTGAGGGATCCAAACCCTGATCTACCAACTGAGATAGCCTTACTAAATGAAACATAAATCAACCCATGACAGCCAAGAAAAGCCAAGAAAACTTAAACTGGACAACCTGTAAAGAAAAAACACAGCAGCTCTCCAAAGCCAGTCTTTTCCAGTAGGAAGAACCAGAGATCACACTAGGTATTAGATAGTACTTACAATAAACAGGCTTTTAGTTGGCCCATCATGTTGTGAAATATTCCTGATCATCTTCATTAACAACGGGTCCTTAAATTTCAAAGCCCGCTTCATTAGCATTTTCAAACCATTTCCTGAAAACAAATATACACTTAAGAAATCCTCCAAATAAAAAAAAAATTTAAAAAAAAAAAAGAGAGGAAAATACTGGTCGATCAAAAACCAACATGCACACACACACAAAACAGTTTTAACTTGCAAAAGTTTAGAAGCAAGAAGTACAGAATTTAGACAAGAACTATTACTTCTTCCAAGTTTAAGTTGAAAAGAAAAAGACCTGCTCTGTATAAATTCTATAGCTTCTCTAAAACAACTACTATGACTGGTTGGACACTTAAAAGGTCAAATAAATAACTAAATGCTTCAAGTGTGCTTAGTTATTTATTCAGACCAAGAAAGGTTCTTGATCCAAACCATTATCCTATCATCAAGTGCAGTTAGTGGAGATGCAGCACAGCTGTTAGTGCTAGCTCACAGACCTCTCTCCCCACTCCATGGAATACATACATTGTTATGGTTTTAAAAGATTATTTACCAGCCATGTAGATCATTATGTGGGAATACACGTAACAGGCATACACAGATCTGAAGTCCTTGATTACAGAGGGCAAGTCCCATTGTTACCATTATATCTCCAAAAGATCACCTTGCCTATCTAGCAAGTGCTACTAGCTTGAATTTCATTTGTACCTTTAACAGAAAATTGGATCTCCCTAATTCCACTTCTACAGAACTACGCACAGAATTTGAAAGTGGAATTGCTGGCCATAGAAACCATTGATTACAATTGTCCCTTTTAAAGTCCACTAATTTATTGCAGTAGTTGATAGTGAAAATTTAAAGCACAAGTGAAAGTTATAGCTACTGAAAAATAATGTTCCTCTTAAACCTCTAGTACGAAAATAATGAAACTTTAAAAGTAATCTAGAGAGTTATGGAACAAAATGCAGAACTCATCTATACCACATAATAAAATACTAGAACCCAAAGATGCTCGATTTAAAAAAAAATAAAAATGCAAAGATGCAACTGAACAACATCATTGTGCTATTAATTTGGCACTGGCAGGTGAAACCGATTAGCTGAAGATGGATTTTAGGCATCAGGCAGAACAAACACTTGATCTCTCCATAAAGTCATAGTTTCCCACAGTAATATCATCAGTGTGTTTTACAGAACTACATGCACACACGAGAGATATGGGCTATTCAATGGCTATGTGGCTATTCAGCGTCACTCCTGTCACCAAGACCAATTTTAGAAAGTATATGACCATTTGCTTGCAATCATTACCAAAAAAAAGATGCATTTTATTTTATAAACCTACATATACATATATAAGTTTATAAATAACTAAAATACATGTAATTTAGATATGTAAGTATATAAAAATATAAATATAAGTGTTGTAATCTCCAAGAAAACAGCAAAATCGCAGTACACTTGCCTTCACAGATAAGTTGTACATTTCTTTTGTTAGCAGCAAGGTTAATACAGAAAGAAATAAGTTCCAGGTCAACTCGCTCATCAGGACATTCAAAAAGCATCTTCATTAACTGTCAAGAAACACAAGCACACTTAAGTCATTAATCTTTCCGAAGTATTAGAAGAGCAGTGTTATGATGTCAACTACAGTAGCTTTTTTTTTTTTTTTTAAAATTTAATACTCAGCATTTCTACATGAACAGTAAAGTTGCAAAGGTCAAGGGCATAAGATGTATAGTTCTATTATTTGGGGATAACAATGCTTATAAAGTGCTAAAAATGGCAGTCACTCATCACCTTAAATTAACTTGGGTTAGTTACATTTTATTGCTACCACTGAATTTTTTATTTTTACTGCATTTTTAAAGTTGTGAATGGATAAGTTTGTTTTGAAAGTTTAGGTAGACTTAGTATAGGAAAAAAACCGCTCACATCTTAGTTCAACAGAGAGTCAGATTAATACCTGGCTGTTTCATAAAGTGATGACTCTAAATAGACACTTAATTGCAGAATAATTCTACCACTATTTTGCTTTGAGATTACTCAATTGATACGTAAATTAGCTGTATCTGCAGTAAGGTGCTTTATCTTTGCAGCTTCCATTGCTAGAGGTGAACATTGCCATACACCAAAGACTTCTCAGTAGTAGTCCTGTTCTTTTGGTAATGTGACAGAACAACCTTGGTAAACCTAAGTAGACAATCGCCTATAATTCTGTTCCAACTGTTTAATAAGTGTCAGTGAATTCCCAGATGATTCCTTAGGCAAACAACCTATGGATTGCCATTATTTTATACACCTGACACCTGTTTTGTCCATTACATCACAGGCTATCTAGTCTCATTTTGGTCAATATGAGCATTTTTTGAAAGGGCATTTTGAATATACAAACATGATAAATACATCCATTTCTTTTTCTCATTTCCAACCATGGCAGACAAGTTTCATGGCTTCCTCATTGAGGGGCTGCAGGACATCACACTACTTGCTCCTGAAATCTGCTCATTTCATAAGACATGTCAAGATTATAATGCAAAGCAGCATGATGACAAGACTGAGGTTACTGCAAGTAGAAACAACTGAACCTAAAGATAAGCATGACATAAGGTACAAAAAAATGCAGCTCATTTTGTGTCAAAAGGGGTGTGGGGTGAAAAAAAAACAAAACAACCTAATCATTAAATATTTGTGTGCTTGCCCCCTGGTGGAAAAACAGTTTGTAATGCATTGAAAACTAGAGAAAGCAGGTGAACAACCCATTTAGAGAGGGGGAGGAAAGGAACAATAGGATGGCAGGAATTTCACTCCAAAATATTTTACTACAGCAATTTTGTATGTTTATTCATTATCAGATAGCAGGCTGTCATTCCAAATGAACCCAAATAAAATAAAATTTAAAAATATTTATGTTACAACATATTTATTAATCTCTTTTTCTGGGATTTTCATGTACTAATTTAAAAGCTACTATTGATTTCTTCCTCCCTTTCTTAAAAGGGTAGAATCAGATTTCCCTAGGTTGTTTCAAGAACTTATAAAATCCCTAGTTTATTAAATCCTTAAGCCCGACAGTCACATAAGAGTGAATTAACCAGAGAAGAAAGTTGCCACTTAACAAGTAAAACATGAGCATTCAAAAATCACCCCCTGCAACTCTTCTGTTACAAAACCTTTAAAAACAGATTTTTAAAGCCCTTCAAACAATTTGAAGGGAAACATTCTCATTACTTACACAATACAAAATCCATGGAAATTAGATGTTTAACAAGATGGGATTACACTGTTAATTACTGAACTACTTCTCTATAAAAAGAAAAAATATATCCAGTTTCAATTAAAGCTGTTCAAATTTTAAAATAATAGTTTCGTACGAGCTCCATGTTTCCCATTATGTCTTCATTTAATTTGATTGCTTCTTGTGCCACTTCAAAAGGAAGAGTAATTGCTGCCAAATAGGAAATATTAAAATTAAATTTGTTCTGCCTTTACCATGTCCATTGTCATCTTTTACTGATTTAACAGGAAGGCAGTAAAAAGACTGCAGCACGTGCAATGAAGAGGCAGTAGTGTTCAATCAGACAAGTCCCATATTGAGTATCAGATACCACAGACCAGGACTGAAATCACTGTGTCTAGACTCTCTGGCACCTGCCTTCACTTATTTACCAGTGACCAGAGGCCAACCCCCACAGCTCTCTGTTCACATACACCTCTGTCCCACCCCCTCCCCAAGCCCAGCTCAAACATCTTTGAATGATTATGCCAGAACTGCATGCCTCAGGAATCTCTCCTGACCAGCTACTCCCTAACTCTGCTGTTTGAAGTGATGCTCTGGTTTCTGAACTTCAGCAGATAATGGCGGACAGGAGCAAAGGGTGCTGTCAAGAGAGGACGTTTACCAGCATTAAGCTGAAAAGAAGCTTATAGATCAAAGAGGGGCCAAACAGGACAACCCTGGTGGAAAACATGTGGGTAGCTGCAGAGAACCTTGCACACTGCTCTGCGGTAAAATATTAAATATCACCATGACATCACTGCCTAACCATGCCCTTTGATTGGCCAGGTTATTACCAATAAAGGCTTTTATAAGCATCTGGATGGCATTTGCACCTATTTAAACAAAACACGCATTGCTGAGGTCTAAACAAGAATGAACTGTTAATACTCACTTTTAACTGTTACTAGAATAGCACCCACTAACTCCTGCAATCCACAAGGACGTTTACCTGGGACAGCACGCGCGAGCCCTTCTCAAGCACTCTGTTCAGAATAACAGGGGACTGATTTTCCAATCACTTTCTACAAGACCTAAACACTCATTATTGAGTATTGGCCAGTTTAGATGCACACCCTTCCTCCAAAGGAAACAAACCCACAGAAGGGCACATATTACTCTTGAAAAGAGAATTTGGTTTTCCAGGGTAGAATCAGATGGCAGGGAGACCTTTTAAAAAGGTCGTTTTCTTCTCCTGATGCCTCACCCACTTCTCCATGTTTTCTGCTACCTCTATCTTCGTTAATAACTGTCCTAATTTTGAACATTCATTAATAAAATTCAAGCACTGGTTGTCCAGCTTGTCCTTTTTGAACAGTCAGCAGATGCGATCTGTGAATAATTACATCAACCACTGAAGCATCAATAGCCATAGGTATCCTTCAAATTTTGCAATCCAATGAAGGCAGAGGACTTGTTTCCTGCCCCACTAGTCTTTGCAAACAGCTCTGTAAGCACTAGTTTGAGCAGTCACTGCCTACAGAATAACGATGTTCACCAAAGCTCACAGTATGATATCACTGAAGTTTCCACAGCTCTCTACATTTGACACTGGGAATCTAAAAGCCATGCCAAGATTCCCTGAAAGCACATTATAAGCGAGCCCTGAAACACAGTGCATGAATTCTGGCTTGGTCAGTAACTGCTCAGAACAAAGCGGGTCTCTTGTATCATGCAAATGCCTTAACATATACTTGCTTCTTGTGGCAGAAAAGGCAGTCAGTAGGATGCTTACAAGACCATTTTGTAACATATACTAGTTATTCCCACTAGTTCTCCCCTCTCTATTCTCCAAAATCCTCCTGTATTTGGAAAAACATTGCCATTTTTGTCACAAGAGAATGACCAGAAACATTCTGAAAACTTTCCATGCCAACTTCCCATTCTGGATATATTTGATGTTAAAAACATGTTTGGCAGGAAAGAAGATACTGTGGTACAATTCTGAAAGAGCTACCGGAGAGCTTTTTCACTTATGCAACGCAGGCTTTCTCAACTCCAGCCCCATCAGGACCGAGAAGAAGATTGGTTAGGGAAGATTTGCTACTTGTTAAAAAGAAAACAATAAAACACACAGAAAACATACACATAAAACCCCAAACCCCATGATATTGTGTCTGTGCTTGGATCAAAGACTGACTGGAGACAAAATGTTGTGCAACAAACTGCAGCCTGAAAGATCGGTGAAGAGCCTTCCATAGTCTTCAAGTCTCCCCTGTTGTACACGCCTGCAGTTGGAAAACCAATTGTCATGTAGCAACATAACACCCCTTGGCTGGTTTCCAGTTCATATCCTGTAATACTGGAGATGTTGAAATTTTGATACCCAATGGGATCAGAAAAGAATGCCTTCTAAAACTGTAAAGGAAATACTTTCCACAAGGTTCCCAAAGGACCTGCTGTGCACAAGGTTTCATCTCTTTCAAGCATTCCCGATCTTCTGTAGAAATTCATCAGGTCACCTGTACTGTTATCGATTCATTGATGCAGCGCAAGTGTTAGCTGCACTGACAGAGAATATGTCACCAACTCTTTTTCTGGGGACCATTAAAAACCAGCAAGAACAGTCAGACTGCCCGATGAGTAGGTGGTTCACTACCGATTCAGCAGCATCGTGGCTGTTCCCACTTTCACCTGTGGGTGTCAGTGCGAGCTCTGCTATGCGTGAGGAAAAGACGTGCACGTGGAAAGATGCCTCGTACTGCCTCATCATGTATAAAAGTACATACCTGAGGGATACAGTCTGTGTACGCAAACATTGATTTAAAGCGATCATCCATGCTTATGTGATACAGAATACACATCGCTACTTGTTTGTAGTTTTCATTTGCTAGAAGGAGATAAAAAAAAAAAAATCTGTATTAATACAAGTCTGGTATTCTAGGTGTTGTAAACACTTAAAAGCAGAAAACCAAAAGCACAAAAACCGTGGCTAATAGAGGGAAATTTTAGATCAGAAACGCAGCATTAATGAAAGGGTCTTGCCTGGCCTAGCCAAGTAAACCACATAGTTGTGCAAAGAGGGAACAAAGGCATTGCTAACTACTCCCTGCGCCGCCCGCCCCCAGCAAAACAAAACATTTCCTTAACTCCACTTTGCAAGGAATACATTTTGTGAAAGGAACACTTGATAACGATAGGTCCTCCAGATAAAGCCTTCATCAGTTTCCAGCTAGGAAATTAAATATCAAATGTAATGCTGATTTAGCTGCAGATATTCCTGTTGAAAAAACAAGCTTGTCTCAAAGTGAAAAGACAGTGTACTGATACCAGAGAGAAAAATAAGAACTACCAGTAAAAAGTGTTGTAGAAGGAATCCAGTTCCTTTCAAGTAAGTTACATACTGATTGTTTTATTATCCTAAACAATGACATTATTCTGTGGGTGCCTTTTGTTTCATACATTTCAAAGATGACATTAGTGTATTTTCACATTAATACTTGCCAAACAGAAAAAGATTCTCAATAAAAATTGGAGCAGTTAATGTGAGTGTGCTGTGAAGTATTTAACTGAAAGGTTCTATAAAACCAACTTAGACAAACATACAAATGTTTAAGAACAGCACAGACAAATTTGATCCTGACTTACTGTTGAAATCTGGACTGAGCATTCTCTTGAGCTCTCCTAAAGCCATACATTAGCAGGATACTGGCTATATATGGGATAAAATATTCATCTGAGCATTTATATTAGTTACACCAGGATGTATTAAGGTCACCAACTCAGAATTTATTCACAGAACTCATTAGAAATATCCTACCTCCCACTTCTATTTAAGCTAAGTTAGAACATATCTGTTTAATACTTTGGCAAAGCATCAAGACCTCAAACAGCAATCAACATAGTTACATTTTTCTTCTGTATACATCATTGGGAGTTGGAATTTCCTTTAAGCAGCAAGGATATGATGCCTTTATCCTGAAAATGCATATTCATACCTTTTTTCAAAATTGAATTACCAAAAAACATCCATGAAAACCTTCTGGCAGTTGCCATACAACAGTGAAGTATTCTTTCCCTGCCAAACCTAAAAACATACTTGACCTTTCAGACACTTCTGGATTCTTATCCATTTGAAAAAAACGTGACTTGTATCACAACCTTCCATACACTTAACAGCTAAAGAAAGGATAATGCCCAAATTTGAAAGCTACTCAGGCTGTTATTTGAAAGCTACTCTGGCTATATAGTACAGACAGTACTATAGTTGCTATAGCATACACACACAGTTTTAAGCAAAGAAAACGAAGTGTTTATTATCTTTTGTGCTTCTCTTGTGACTGGTCATCTTACCTATGTAGTCACTTGTAGTGACATTGTAAATCCAACAATTACATGGAAAAAAGCTTCCCATACATACAGCTAAAGGCTTCTCCTAAGCAAATATAAAAATTTAAAGAGTAAATTATCCCTTCAAATTTCATGGGGCTAGGAAAAAAAGAGCTGTTTACACTGCTCTTAACACTTCTTTCCGTGCCTCTATTTAAGGCAAATGCCTCAAACATCAAGACTCAAATTACAATTACACTTTTCTGGATAATGCAGAAAACACTACAGAAAGTAAAAAGTAAGGCAATATAAAAAGAAGGAAAGTTGGCTCCTCAGAAAAGCAATAGGAAAACAAACCGGACCAGACCTTCAGCAGGTATGAACTGGCAGGCAGCCAACAAGAATGACGCTACTTTATATCTGTTTAACCTCTGGCCTTCCTGGATTTTTTTTCCTCCTTACTTTTGCAAGCTTCATTTGTACTAAGATAAAGCATCGGCTAAGATAATAGTCTTATATTTGGTAGCAACAGGAGTTTCCTGGTATTTGGCAATACTAGTAGCTTATTTTCAAACAAAATGGCCTACTATAGCAGCAAAGACCTTCTGGTTTTTTTTTGAGAAGAAACTCTTTGCATAATTTTCTCTCCTCTTTTTTTCAAAGGTCCAGCCTGTCACAATTATCTTTCTGATGCCTGAACACCACCTTGGGTATCAGTGCTGAATAACAGGACTGTCTCAGTTTCTAAATTGCCAAAAATAATCAAAAGGGCCTAGATACTCAACCTGAAGTGTGAAGAATATCTAGAATTCAAATAAATTTATTTTATCTGAAGGAACTCTTTAAGAGTTATTTTTTAATGACTGGCAACTAAATCATTCTCCCAAAGTGTGTCCCATAAGGCAGATTTCATGGCACATAAAAGGCAAAGACAGCTATAAGCTTCAAAAAGAAGAACTGAATTTAAATTCCTCCTTGCTGTGCAGCTAACTGACCCATTTTTCCTGAATTCCCCTGTCCTACTGTCAACACAGGTAACAGAGAGGGGTTTAGAGCATTTAAATCACAAGCACTTATTGCTCAGGCTCAGCAAGGAAGTACTTTTCAATTTTGAGTAAACAGAAAAAAAACCTGAAATCTACTAACGTGAAGATTAAAATAAACTACAGACCTAAAGCTAAAAGAAAACAGTGTGCAACTAAATAAGCTTTAAAGTATTTAATGGTGTATGCCTTTTAAGTTTCAATTCATTTGAATTTCCCAGAAAGGAATGAATTTCAGGTGGATCTTGGAAGTTTCACTGTCCCACTTTCCCTATGAAAGCACTTTGGTGGAAATAAAGCAGAACCTCCTGACTTTTTTTAGTTCTCATGCAAAACAGCATGATCCAAAGAATCAAACATTTCAGGAAAATCAAGAGAAGGTAGTTGTTTTTAAGCATAGCCAGCATGATTTAATGCAATTGTTAATCTCATGCTCAATTAGGAAGCATACAGCTTATTGGAAAGTTGACTGGAAACCTTGCATAACTAGTTTGTCGAAGATTAGGAAGATAACAGATTCAACAGCTACAGCATTTTAAGCACTATGCATCATCTTATAGGCTGAAGATTGTATAAAAGGATAAGAAGCAACAGACTTTGAAAAATCCACCAAGCCAACCACTATCTTTCTACACAGGGACTTCACTTCCAGAAATAACAACTGGCAGCCACTGACTAGTACTTGAACATGCCAGTACCAAGCTTACTTTTTAAAAAATTATTTTATACTCATCTGGATGCTTATGAATAAAGCCTTAAGTCAATCATTGTTTAGAGACTTGGCTGTAGAAACTTCAAAGCCTGCCCAGTACCTGGCTGGAGAACAGCTTTCCAAAGCATGGAAGTGATACCTTTCCTGCTATTTTTGACCAACTACTGAAGGCCACACATGAAAAAGCAGACACTGCAAGAAAGACTTCCTTATGCCTTGGTATAGTAGGCATCAATTATTCCCCTAACTAGAAAAAGCAAGAGAAAGAAAAGAAAAAACAAGTCTCTGCCAAACACGTTCGTAAAAATCACCAAAGTTCTGGTGGCGTGCCAGAAGGTTGCGGCCTACAAATGCTGGTAGTTTTGAGCATCGAGCATTTTATGACTGAAGGTGGAATAGCCAAATGGCCTAAAGCAGTAAGGGCAGCCCTGGAAAATAATGGCCTAGTCATTATGGATTCTTCTGGTATTTATGGCAATAAAACATGAATCATAATGAACTCATTGGATATTAAATGTGGGGGTCACAAATACTTTGATAGAATTTCCACAAGAATTTACCATTAATTAACCAAA
Source organism: Ardeotis arabs (assembly GCA_011801015.1). Classification (NCBI taxonomy): domain Eukaryota; kingdom Metazoa; phylum Chordata; class Aves; order Otidiformes; family Otididae; genus Ardeotis; species Ardeotis arabs. The sequence goes on from JAAGAY010138570.1 coordinate 13,009, forward strand.
TAATTATTTGAAAGTGTTACTGAATTATCCTTAGTTCTTATATAGCCATTCCAGAGAAATTGGTCATTCCCAGCTGAGTGCAGTTAATGCCTTAACAAACCGGTCATTAACTGCAGTTACTGATTTTGTGGGAATTATTGTGTTATAAAATACACTCAACAGTTTATAGAAACAATACTTAGATTTTTTTTTTGCAGCTGTAGTTCAGCTGGAGCAGCTGGGATGGAAAAATATCAGGTCCCTCGGGCTGTTTTCACAACTAGTTTTCTGCAAATTAGAGAGGGAAATAAATACATGATGGGTTCTCAGTTCAAAATGGCTTCAGATTTTTAGCCTTTGAACATTAATAAGAAGCCATGTGCCAGTTCTGTGGACCAACGCCTGAATTCCATGTCTAGTACTTACTAAGGTTAAATACCTAAATGGTACTAGTAGCAGAAGCTAAAGAAGAAAAAAAAAAGTATTCCTTGGTCACAAGATCAGGTCCTACATTTTGGTTGAGTTTGTGAGCTTAAAATGAAAAAATCCTCCATTATGCCACAATAGTAAAAGAGAAACCCTAAAGCTGTAAAACTGAAATGCCAATCCGAGTTGCAGCAGCAGCATTCAGCTTTCAAATGCTATAGTAAAAATGAGAATATAAATTATGGATTAAATTATTGAAGTGTAACACTATCAGTAATTCAAGTAGCCATCATTTCTAATGGAATCATCAGTTTGATATGAAATATACCCTATCCAACTCGTGTAAAATATTAACTACATTAAATCAAAACCAAACGAAGGCAAATACCTATTAAAATTGCAGAGTGAATCCTTATTTCAGTTTCAAACTCTGATACTCTCAAGTCAAATCTGATGTAAAATGAGGGAAATAAGAAATCTAGATAGATAATGTCATACACTGAGTATCAGATCTATACACTGTCTCGCACTGCTGTCAGAAAACATTGAAATCAAGAGTTTATTCACATGTATCACAATTAGCAGTGATCTTAGGAAAAAAGTGACAGAAAGGTATCTCTGCTTACCTCTCCCACATTATTCCTTGCAACCAGCTCTGAAACAGTTGGACTAAGTTACTCCATATGTGGTTTAGACACATATTGGTTTGATTTACATACGTAAATATAAATCGTATTGGATATATCAGTTTATCAAGAGAACCTGAAAGAATTTTCAAATCTGCTCATACTCAAGGAGACTAGGCATTGTAAATAATACATTATGGTATTAATTACATACTAATAACACCTCTTGTGCCACCTTTATGTTCTTTGAAACTGGCTTGATACCATAAGCTGAACTTAAAACCCTGATTTCACCATGGTTGGATTTTTTTTTTCTTTCCCAAAAGAACTAAGTACATGCCACATCTGAAACATGTATACAATTTTTTTTTCTAGGAAACAAATAAGGAAGTATAATGATGATTTCTAAGCCAAAGGACTAATAAATGACTGATTTTGGTTGAGTTATTTAATGTTACAGCTACAGATAAAAATGAACCTGGGGCTCCAGATGTGCAGCTTCATTTTTTTTGCCCGTAACTCCTGCTTGAAGGGGGGGAGGGGGAGGAACAACCAAAAAACACAAACAACCATACAACCAATAATGCAGAATGCTACCTTTCACTTTGAGAAAAAGGATTATTAACCACATTGAAATGGACACTGTTTTTACCCATGTTTCAAAGCTGGTGAAGCACAAAGCTGAGGTTCAAATCTACTAAGCCCAAAAAGTGGAGTTAAATATTGGTTGAAGTTTTGAGTCTTCCAAATAACGAGACTTGAGCTTTGTATTATTCAAAAGACACTGTTCGTGTGCAAGCACCAGCATACGCTTACTGACAAAGTCTTGGAAGAAAGGTAAACAATTCAATTGTATTCTTCTTATTGTGAATATTTTACAGTTTTGTTGATTAAGAGGTCATTCGCTGATTATCTACAAGTTTCTCAAAGATCTGATAGCTTTTCCAAAAAGAATTAAAAGATATTTGAGGCTCCAGCCTCACAAAGAAAGTTTTGCTTTACACAATGAGACTACTCAAATATATAAAATTATAACCCATCCTGCAAAAGCATCTGTATGTCAGGGACCAAAGGCACAGAGATTGATTGTATAGAGATATAGCAGCACTATACTCACTACAGTGCAATAAACTTTTATGCTAGCGTATCTCTTCCTCATCAGCTCAAAGCGTCTGAAGATAATACTATCAACGGACTAAGGATTTCTCACCTTAGCAACTGCAGACATGTGGAATTCGCAGTTGGTCTCCTGCACTGGAGATGATCATCTGAGAAAATCTTAGCTAAACAGCAGAAACTTGTGCATTCAGATGTTCCCACATTTACAAAAGGGAAAGTAGATTGTAACCTTCTCCCTTATGTCTAAACTTGTAAAAGCCTCAGGATCTACGGGACTACTACATCTGCAAAATTGTTCCATGTCATTCTTTGAGACCATCCCTCTATCTGCAGGCTTCAAAAGGGCTCTAGGAAAGGTGCTCCTCTCTCTTCCACCTTGGTCCTCATACAGGCTTTATGAAGATTTTACCATCGATTAAGATGACTAGCAGAAGTGCCTGCTCCCTCTTTACTGAGGTTTTCGAAGAAACTACAGCTGGTCGTTTCTGTTCTGTCATGCTTTAAGCATCCAAGTTATGCCCTGTAAAGCTTTCAGATGTCAACAGCTCACACAGAAGACCAGATTTACTTTTTACTGATAAGTATTAATTTGCTTTTGCAATATGCAAAGAAAAATTAAAATAATTAGTTGTGCAGTCACATATTGTAAGCTCCAGAGCAGAAATACTGGCTCATGGGATTCTTCCTGTTTATCAGTTTAGTGAATTTCCAATGACTCAGGTCCCTCATCTTTAGATTACTGCCACCTCTCCACTCTTGTCCTTGCTGCTGTCATAAGTATTTCTATTTTCAGTCAACATTAATTTAGTTTCTCGTGTTACAGCAAAGTTATCCTCTTCATTAAAAAAAAGCTAATAATACACCTAAATAACACCACAGCAACAAGCTTTTGCTCACCTCAACATTCAAAGGCTGAGTGTTCAGATTAGCAAGGATCCACCTATAGTAGCTACAAAACGGAAAAAACACTGTTTCCAACTCTGGACAGTGTTAAAGAGGTCAGAAGAGTCTTAGACAATAGACTTTAAAAACTTGTCAGCTTATAGAAAAACATGATGTTATGAATTTCAGTTATTCTATCCTGATAATTCACTACAATTTACCAGTAGCATGAAGCAGGGATATGGTGAAGGCTTTTACCTTAGTCGGGATTCTATTTCTGCTTCAAACACAGTATTAGCAATACTGACATCTCTCTACTTTGAGTTCCATATTTCTCAACATCAGAAGTCGATTTTTCTTTAATAATACAGAAGTTTGCTGTCTAATCCATAGTTCAGGTATCTAAATAAGTGCTGGATTTTAAGACACACTGTGCATCCAACGCTCTCCTTAAGAAAGACATGCCAGGTTTATTTGCACTTCTAGTAAGGATTTAGAAGTTGAGTCTTAAAAGATATTTCTGTTTTGTTTTGTGTTTCTTTTTGTGGAGTTTTTTTTGTTTGTTTGTTGTTGTGAGTTGGGTTTTTTTAAGCCTTGGCTATACTCACCACAAATGATAAAAAAAACCCTACCATTAAAATAAATCCCTTAATAATTACTGCTTTCCAACAGACTGGTCCCTGTAGCTGAACTGTTACTTAATGTGCTTCAGCTAGCCTCTACTAGAAAGGAATGGAGACACCCCAGGCAATATTCACACAACAAGTATTGGAACCAGCTGCTGCAGAGCCACCTTAGGAAAAAAAGGTTTCTCAATTTAATTGGGAAAACAGGAGGAAGCATAAATTTTACTGCCATTAATAACTTCAAGCAATCCCAATATGACTTTACCTCACTCTGATGGCTGGACATGTGCTTTTTGTTAGGGTCTTTGCCACATCTGACCCCTATTGTTTGCTCACTTGATCAGGTAAGAAAATGTATGTTTCTTTATAGGATAAACGAGGCCTATTAAAGTCAGAAAAAACACTGCAGTAGCCTATAAGAAGCTCCATTTTTCAACAGATGTGTGAAGCTCCATAATAAGTTCATTAAAAAAAGGCCAAGTGAACTCATAAAGAGAACACATCCACTTTAAGCCTTCTTAAAAGAAACTTTCATAAAAGGAATAGAACATTAAAAACCAACAGCACTTCGTTAATTAGAGAGCAAAGTACTTCTTGGGTTTTTAAACAGCAGTCAACATATAATCCAGCTTGGCTGCATACCATATCAAGACTTGATTGTTAAGAAACCCAACATACAACTGTTTGGCAATTCTTTGATTGCTCATTAAGTCTAACTTGTAAAGAATGGAAAAATATCAGAGGAATTTCAGTAGTTTCCAGAAAAGATTTTAGATAATAAAACTCTCAAAAATTCTATCAATGGACCTCGTGAAGACAGACTTTTCAGTGAGGACTAAATCAGACTGTCAAAGTTACCTTCTGCTCTGGCTATTTCCAGCTTAAATAAAGAACTCATTAGAAAAGTCTAACCTACTTTGGAGTTTGCGAACTACTGCACAGCCCTTAGACTTCCACATAAGATCAGGTGGCTACTACTTCTCAGTATGCTGACACTAAGTCTTGGAACACTGAGAAATTAAGAGCATCAGGCCAGGATGCTCACATTAATAAGGCAGATGTGCTCAATACATACTGTGACTGGCTAAACTATACCGTTGCTACTTGGGACTGATCAGTGTATTTCAGAGCATTGTATAACAAATGCTCATCTGCTTGCCTGAATACAAATCCACAAAGCCAATTTTCTTTCAGTCGCTGTAATCTGTACTAGAAAACATAACCCAAGATGTTCAACACCATCTAAAATCTTTTTGAGATTGAACACCTTGGCACTGTATAACACTTCCAGAGCCGTGTGCACAACCCTTGTGCACTCTATGTCCCATTTGGGCCCAGTTTGCAACTGGTTCTGTTCTGTGACCCATCTGCTTTTCAGCTCCACCAATACCTGTGTTCAACTAGTGCTGAATTTTTAAAAGTAGCTAGTAATTTTGAGCAACTGAGAAGAGACACTTTAGTCTGACTTCCAAGCATAATGAGGTTTTGGTTTTTAAGCATTGCTTGCACAAGGAAGTGAATGAAAAGAAAATGACATTTCAAGACAATATGCATTCAGTACAACTAAGCAGCTCAAAGGGATGAATGCATACATCATAGAAAAAAAATGTTTGCTCCCTGCATGCAGCCAGACCTACTCCTTTTACCCTTTGAGTAGCATCACAGTTCCCACTGTAACAGATTTTGCACCATTCCCTATAATTTATAAATTTTTGAGAGGAACAACTAACTTGTAGGTGGACACAGAAACTCCAGTACTGCCTGCACACCTTCTGCCAGGTAGGTGGACACAGAAACTCCAGTACTGCCAGGAGCTCCTTCTGAACAGGGGTCCACCGAGAAGAGCATGCAGCCTGCCATAACACACACAGCAGCACTCAGCTGGTTCTGCTGTTCTCACGAAGACTGAAGAACTATTTGTCTCACTTCACAAAGGCTAAGAAACCACTCAGACGCAGCACAAAATAACACCCTTATTAGAAGAATGCAAATCACAAGCTGTGCGTATATTTAAGAGTTGTACTAAAAATGTTGTATTTGGTTTGGCCAGTGAACTAAAAAACAAAGTGGATTTGGTCCAAACAAGAAGTGAGGTTTTTTTATTCTTCCTTGTACACAATGTTTTCTTCTGTTTGCTGCCAGAACATTTACTATAGAAACCAATCACACATCCAGGGGAAGAATTATGAAAAAGGGTAACATTTCCCTTCTGTCCATCAGTGGAAGAGCATTCCCAGGGATAAAGGAAGGATGTGAATCTGTTTTCTTAAAGTTCAGCTCTGCATTTCCCCCTTTCAGTGAGAATACTTTCCACAAGCCAATATACTGAACACCAAACTCTACTGTATTTGAAGCAAGTCACTCTATTCCACATGAATTATGCCATGCAAAGCAAAATGAGAGCACTATAAGACTGAAGCAAACCTCCACAAAATAGCCTATAGCGTGCTGCTTTGGTCTCTCCTAAGGTGATGATTAGAGGGCACTGAATCTGTTTTCCACATTTCAGACAAATGTCTAGCTTAACCCACTTAGTGAATTCACATGAATTCTCACCCTTAATCCACTGATGCCATACTTCACATATACTGGCACATAAAGCATTGACACAGAGAATGTATGAAAAGAAAGAGCACTCTGTAAATATAACTTGTAAGTATTAAAGCAAAGGCACCAGTAAAAAAAAAAAAAAACCAAACAAAAACCAAACATTCTCCATGAGACCCTAGTGAGTCAACAATTACAAGGTTTTCTTAAAAAACTGAAGTCACACAGATCAACAAAATCTCTTTTCATACCTCTTCAAGTAGCTTGTGTATGGGAAAACCTGAACACAGCAGGCTGTATCTCACAGGCCTCCACAGCTCTGCTCCAGCTTCTGATCTCAAGTCTGAAGCCAAATTTCCCCTCAACTGCACCCAGTTCTTTGAGATTCAGAGCATAACAAAGATCAGCTGTAGTTGATTAATTTGGGTGCCTGAAGGGAGCAAGAGGAGTCTTGTCATATACAATACTTCAGACTTGTGAAGAGAAGCCACGAAAACTAGGAAGTGGTGTTGACTGGCAAAGCTACATGGGGAAGCGGGCATTAGCACTATTAAAAAGAAAAGCCTAATTTAAATGGAAATCAAGACTAAGCAGAAGTTATCATCTCCATGCTTTCAACAGCAGCCTCAACACTCTGGAGTGAGAGGGAAAGAAAGAAGATGGTCTTTCTCCAATATATCCATGCCATACTCAGTTCCTTTCCTGATAGCTCAGTTGAAGCCAGTCCATCTCCTCCACTTCCAGCCTCCACCTACATTTAGAGCCCTCCTGCTCCCAAGCTACTCAGTGTTCCTTGGGAAAGCAGCATGTCTTCCAGAACCGCAGACTGCAGCCACCTCAGTGCTCAACTCTAAACCACTGCCTGACAAACCCCGTCCTTTAATTCTTTGCAATCTCAACTCTCCCTTTAAACACCTACTACACTTAATTTATACTCATCTCAAACTCAGTGCTAAAGACTCAAAGGCACAGCATGCACAAATGTTAAATTTCAGTAGGCTGAATCAACAAATTTGACCTCTTGGCATTAGGAGCTGTATGGTAACTTGTCAACAGCTGTTAAGGTGTGTTAGCACTTTAAGGAGACCTGCAAATGTAAGCCAAAGGGTACTGACTTGAATAATGTGTGTTTCATACTCAAGTAACCTGTATAAAAGAGGCATCTGGCACGTGATTGTTTTATTATTAAGGTTGTAGGCTTCCCTGAGATAGGATACACAATGTGATGTATTTGAGAATTATTTGAATCGCCATATCAAGAGGAGTCTCACAAATCACAGAGCTAGCTTAAGAAACAAGTAAAAGATAATATTTCTACCTACATTTTCTTACCAGCACACTAACTCCTCTACAGGAGGAGTTTGGGCAAACAGCACATGCCTCTATTTCAAAAAAAAAGGGGAAGAAGAACCACTTGTGGAGCCAAACTGACAGTGAAGCTTCTGAAAGTACTAGTAGAACTTGCTGCAGATCACCCTAACAGCCACTGCTGAACAGACTGCAAATTTAGCAGCCAGTTCTTCTGAGCTAAACAGCCTTCTGCACAGGTCTACTTACAAGTTCCAGAGAATGACATTTGAAAATAAAATTCTCCTATCCACATTATAGTCGGACACTAGAAAGCAGATATCTAACTGGTGAGTTTAGTTAGACTCTAATATTAAATAGGGAATTCCTGGGAGCAGGGACTTCTCAGTGATTTGTGCCATTGCTTGGGTTGACAAGCCCCCAGAAGCCCTTGCCTTAGACCACAGCACTAGCTGCTGTACAAACAAAAGAGACAAGTTCCTGCTCCAGAAAGCTTACAATCCAAGCTGAACCAGACTACCTAGCCAGATCCTCTCTCAAATGAGAGAAAATGTATTTTCTGACCAGCTTCCACTTCTCAGTTTACTTCACTGCCAAATAATACTGTATTGAGGGGGAAAAAAAAAGTATAAAGAGGAGGGATTCCAAATGCCATCTTTCTTCTTCCTCCTAGGTTATCCCAGAGGAGGATATCAAGTACAAATATGGTTGTGGTGCAGAAAGCATAAAAAGATCTGAGGCATTTCAGGATATATCAGGTAGCTGTTATATTAACCACCAATAGGATTAAGGCTTCCAAAGCAGCGTAAGTTTACACTGTATTAACTTGTATACTAAACAGCAATAAGGCCACATTGAGGTTGAACATAAAATTCAGAAGGCAAGCAATCCTAAGAGACTATACAAACCTAGTGGAGAAAGCTCATAGATTCACCAATGCATTCCACTTCTTCCAATCCCACTAGGATACACCAGCTGCACTGGATTTAGTACATCCCAAACCAAACATACCTCAGAAAGCTTTAACAATGTCTTGCATCAGTGTTTCACACATTTAGGGCTCCACAATACAAGATCCTCAACTCCAACATAAAAAGGAGCACTCAGCAATTCTTATGGCCAAAGCCTGCTAAATATTTAGTATATCTACCAGAGTAGCCTCTAGATAGTATCAGCCAAAGAATACACAAAGCAATGAAAACTCCTTCCTGAGAACTCCAGCGTACAACAATGACCAAACTGAACAATTCTCCATTTTTTCCAAACTCCTTATTGTTTCCATGGCTTTCCCCTATGGACAACAAAAAGTTTCACTTGTATCTGAAGTACTCAGATGATCTTAACACAAGTTACAGACTATCAAGCTGAAAGTCTAAAAATCAGTACTGCCTAGAGTTCAAGCTGACAAAGCTGAGAAATTTCTGATCTCTCTATCTGGACCATTAAGGTAACAAGAGGCAGTAGGTATATCAAGCTTTGTTTAAAAAAAAAAAAAAAACCAAAAACCAAACCAAAACAAAAAAAAACCCCCACACTCCAAACCAAAACCAGAGGTAGTTGGTCTCTCCATCAGCTAGGTGTTCCCCAAAAATTACAAGCATCACGCGTGCATCAGCTCACATAGTTTTCAGGTAGCTATCAGTTATTTTTAAGGATCAGAAGACTCATTCGACAGTTTAAGAGAACCTACAAATAAATCTACTGGGAACCACAGTATTTTAAACTTCATTTAAATCTGCATCTGAAAAGATCATTTGAATGATATAAACTTGGGATTAGTGAGGAAGTTCTTTGGCAAAGAGAAAAGTGATGTAACAACTTTCAGGCACACTACATCATGATGCAAGCAGCTTCACTGTCCCTGATGAAATGTCTATGTTAGAACAAAGAAAACATACCTAGAAGTGCAGTGAGTTTGGGAAGCAGACCAACTTGTACCATTTTATTTCTTAGGCCTGTGTCAAAGGAGAGATTTAGTAAGAGTCGAAGAGTGATGTTCAGCAGGTCTTCATGCTCACAGGGTACCATTTTCACAAGTTTTTCAACAATGTCCATTTCAACCTGCATATCGAGAAAAAGAAAAATCCATAATCCAAACTTAGTTTTGTCTTCAAGCCCCCTCAATGTGTTATATATTCACAGGCACAGGTATGCAAATACATATGCAATTTGTACCCATAGTGGTGACTGTTAATGTGTTTTCATCTGAATCAGCTTTGCTTATGTCTTTGCGGTTGAAGTCTTCTAGATTGGGTTACTGGGTAATGTTGATTAAAAACGTTTTTGACTCCAACAGTTCAGATGTCTTGGAAATATTCCTCACAGTTGGAATACTACAAGAATGTGGTCAAGACATCACTTGCAAGAAAAGATTGGGGAGGGGAACTCATTTAAACTTAAACACAAGCAACCCTGGAGCAGCTGACATTAGACTCAAAGAGATACTCAACCAAGAAAGACAGAAAATTGGCATCCAAAAAGAATCTGAGACTTTTCATTACGGATTTAAAATGAACTCCTAGACAGCTTTGCATGTGCTCTCAGCAGAGGCATGCTGTCCTGTATGTTAAATTAATAAAACCATGAAAGTCATCTTGAAACATGTATCACTTTCAAATGAAAAAGTGGAATCCAGGAACTGAAAAGTAGTATCAGTTCCTGAGATCATGTTCGCTTTACCAGCCAGAAAAGATAACCGAGAATTGACCAGCAAGACTTCAGAAAGTTTTTAGCATCTTTTAAGCAACATTTCTCTGCTTTTATTTGACATAATCTTTTAAATGCATTCATTTTTTTGTCTCCCAGAACCTGCTTTGGCCAGAAGGAGGCATATAAAATTACTCTGCATTCTTCAAACTTTTGCACGTATGTAACTAGCCTTCCAGTTATAAATACACACAGAATGAATACCAAGAAAAGAAACTACAGCTCTCCCCACACAGCACAGTGCAATAATCAAACAACTGTCTGGATACCTTTGATCAAAAATAATCAGATAGCAAGAACTCCTACTTCAGTGCTTTGAATTTAATATGGCACTTGAATACCAAAGGAAAAAATGTGCTATAAATATACATGGATTGTTCAGTTTCACTTAGCATCAGGCATTGCACAACTAATCCTGGTTCATTTTGCCTCTGACATTTTTGTGTTGTTGCCTCATATAAGTATTAGAACACCTTCTTCTTCATTGGTAGCTTTCCTTAATAATATTGTGGAGAAAAAAATGACCATCTTTATTATCAGTAAGAAATGCTCAAACAGAGAGCTGACCTCAAGTATACAAACCTTTTCAAAGGTCTTTTCAAAATGTTAAAACACTGCAATAAAATAAATTCAACAATTATGTTTCATTTGTCTTCCCACTAAATGTGGAAAGCGTGCCAGCAAATCAGTGGGCTGGAGAGCTAATCTTTATTTTCCTAATAAAGTCCTTCAAGGAACTATATAAGTATAAACTAAATCAATGACCAATCACCTGATATATGGTCTACATTCCCCCAGAACACATGCTTGGTGTCTGACTTTTGTTAAGAAATAGGATCCCCATATATAAATAAGGGAGATACCTCTTGTCTGGAGTGTTCACTGCACATGCATGTGAATGACAGTTCCAGTAACAAAGATGCAATTAATTTTCTATTCCATTTACACAGCTCTTTTCATCTCATGATCTAAGTGTAACATTAATCTCGGATTACCTCTTGGATAAGGAAAATTTATCATTTTCATTTAACAAACTGGCAGAAAGGCACAGAAGTGAAGGCACGTGTCTACTAAAAGCCATTGAGAAATCTGTAAAGGAGATGCTTGGCTAGAGCTTAAAGTCATGAAAAAAAAAAAAGCTACAATTTCAAAAGTTTGAGACTTCACCTAAAAAAAACCTTATGAAGAATAGCACTGCCTCCAGTTCTTAGTAGCTACTGGCAGCATGAAGGAATAGTTGTGAGGTGCCTCTGAAGACCAAGCTGACCTAGGAAATAAGTAAACTAGTCTTGCAAAGTGCAAAAGGATAACTACCTCTCTTTCCAAGACAACATGTGGCAAACACAATAACATGTTGTCAAAAGAGTCTAGTTTGGGAGAAGGGTCATGGGCATCTCCAGAAGCAGGGGTATGACAAGACTCCGGGGTGCTGACTTCAAAATTTGGAATTTTATGTATCATATTTTGAGGTATCTTCACTGTTTGGGATGACAGTTCTTCAAAAACTTGTGCAGTATGTCATGGCTGGATGTTGTACGACTTTTCTTTTACTCATTTGACTCATAACAACAGAGGATAATCAGTGCTACGGATACTTAGGGTGGGGACAGAGATGTCTCCCTCTTGTCTCCCTCCAACCGTACAAAGTTTTCAGGGTCCATACATTTCCCATATTGCAGTAGAGTGCTATAAGCCTTACCATATCATTTTTGTTCTCCATAAAAATGCTGAGTTTCTTCAAGAAAGATACAACCAGGATAAGCAGCTCAAAATTATCACGGTCCAGTGCTTTCACTAACATATGGACAATGTTCTTGTTTCTCATCTTCAGCTCAGTGCGGGTATCCTCAGCAAGATTTAGGAGCAGGTAAAGTGCAACTAACAAAGTCCAATACAAATGACATCAACAGATCAGAGGCAATAGAACTAAACAAGTCTCTATATACACATTAAGTGCTTAAGTCAAGACTTTCAGAAGCATTCCACTCCCTTCTCAACGCATTTTGAATGAAACTGACCATGAATGCTTTTTGTTCCTGTTTAGAAAGCATTAAGAGTAATTCTAACAGCGTCTTTGAAAAAAAAAAAAAAATATATATATATATATCAAAAGCTTTTAGTGATTATATTTTTTTCTATTCCAATTGGAATCGTTAAAAAGCCCTTCCCAGGAAAGTTTTGCCAGTCAGATCACTGCAATCTAACATTAAGCGTATTTTAGTACAAAAACTGAGATAAAGCGAAAGCTATTCAACTTCAGACACAGACTAAGTTAAAAAAACCCAAGTCAAACCTACAAAACCAAAATACCCAAGTCCTCCCAAAGTAACGTCATGAGCAAAGAAAAGTTACCTGCATCGCTTTTGCTATTTTTCCTTGAAGACTGACAGATCACTTTAAAAATTGTTAACATACTGTCAAATAATTTAATTAAGTACTCATCTTCCCCCTGTTTTTTGGCAATGCTCTTCCTGCACATTCATGACGTTTAAGACATTCCAGCTATAACAAGCATCTAGTAGAACCCTCTACACATGTCCACAAACAAGGAAATAATTTGCTATTTAGATTTGGTACCTCTGAGTAGCTGCTCCTGCTTGACAACCAGTCCTTGATATTTCTTATAAGTTTTCTCATAGTCCTTTTTCAGGGTTTGATTTTCAGGATCTTCATCAAGTAAACTGAAGAAGTTAAGGAGTTGAGATAAAAGTTACACAGTCTAGATGACTATTGTCCTCAAAGGTGTTATTCAATCACTAGTAAAAAAGCAAGAGAACTATGGAACAGCCAGTGAAAAGACACTACCACAGCAACAACTTGCTACACCTGTTATCTAGAGCATGATTTTTTTTCTCCTCTTAGGCCTGGATGTTTTACAACTTAATAGTCAGCAAAAGTGTTCCTAAGACATACTGTTGATAAAATAAAACATTTTTTTTCCTTGCGTTGTTTTCATAACTTCAATTTAATCCTTTCAGTAGCCCAGACTTCTCACTCTTGGTCTTTTTCATATCTGCAATTGTATTTTGCACTTTCTAATAAATTCTACTGCTTTCCTGTACGCTCATCTCGTATAACTCAACAACAGCCATCGAGACAAGTCAGAAGCCATCAAGCTGGCCCAGCATATCAAAAGGATATCAGCTTTCTTCTTTTTAGCAAGTTCTTCCTGCCAAAGCTCATGTCTCTTCAGTTCATGGTCTATAATATTCATACACAGAGCTCCAATTTTGTAGTGTGTGATTATTCCATGAAATTGAGAAAAACTACATTGAAGAAAAAACATATGTGAGGAAAAAAGTAAATGCAAACAACCCCAAATGTTTTTACATCTATGGCAGCAATGTCCCAACACTGCAGCACATGAAGTATTAAAAAAATTATTTACTCTGTGCCCCATTATAACAGTTCCCTACTGAAAAATTATTTCAAAAACAATTCCTAAAAACATGAATATTTTTTCCAAACTTGTAAGAAACAAGCTTTTCCAAACAAGCAACAGTGTTGTTCCAAGTCAAAATAAAAACACATTCCAATTTTCATGCGTAAAGGAAAATATTTTCCAACCAGCCCCAGTTTTCATATTGTAAGTGCTTCAGAGGACCCTCTACTCACCAGAAGTATAACAGAGGTCTAAAATAAAGTTGCAATGCAAATTCCATTTGAATTATTTCTAGGCTGGGTATACTGAACAGTGGCATACTTAAATATGAGGCAGCTCAGCCTATAAACTACAGATCAGAACCCTTACTAGTTTATTCTCAGCTCTACTACATGCTGCCTCACTGTGGGGGTTCTTTTTGTGCCTCAATTTTGTAATTTATAACAAGTGTGTTTCCATCTCAGTAAATTTTCTTCTTGTTTCAGTGAGGTTTTGTAGTGCAGCGCAGAAAACAAATGAAAAGCCACTACACAGAGAGAAGTTTCTTATGTCCCTATACACAGGGACTCTGAACTCACCTTGAAAAGCAGAAGAAAATATAAATTATATTGGTAGCTAGCTCCACACTTTGTTTCCAGTCTTCCCTCAGCACTCTAGCCAATGCACCCAGGGCAGTTTCTGAAGTGAAATAAGATTTAGAAGAGCATCAGCATTTTACCTCCCCCCTTTTGTCTTGTGAGGCTCAGAATGTGAATACACCTTATTCTACACCTGTCAGCTTCTAACGGAAGAGTTTCAGAGGTATCTCACTTCAACATGTAACACTGCTCACAAGTTCTGTTTGGAGACAGTACTAAAATAAAGAATATTCTGGGTGGTCATCCAGTCACAAACCCTAAAAAGAAGCAGCATGCAAGGAAACTGCAACTAAACACTAATGTCATCTTAAAACTACCACTAACCTCTGCCACCTGTGTGTTCCATACTACAGTGTGGCCCCTACCTAAAACATCACCACATCTACTTCCAAATCCCCTTTACATTCCACCTTGATAACTATCATTTTTCATCCACTTCTTTCTATTTATTTTTCCCCCTGTAGCAACTTTGTTTTATTTAATAATTTGGTTTATATTTATTCTTGTCATACTTCAGCTTACTTTTCCTCTCCGAATCACTTATCTTTTCCATTCACTTTCCCCCTTCTAGTCCCTCTTCACAAACACCATGGTATCTGATCAGAATGAGAAAAGCAGCAACTGTCAATTTCAAGCACTAGAATAGTTGCAACAACACATGGGGACAAGCCATCACGTGATGGCTTAGCATTCCCCTCCCATTCCAATTCTTACAATAATCTTGCTTGCTGACATTGCAGGATGGGTAGAGTACACACTGACACCATCATTTACTGGAGGAATGTGGGGGTATAAGGGCTCAGTAAAAGAAAAAGGCAGCAAGGGAAAAAAAAAAAACGACTGAATTAACAAGACATGAATCTACCATCACTTTGGAGGCCTGGTTTGGATTGGCCTTACCTTTTGTTTGTCTGACACCTTTACAGAGTGTCGCCACCCCCCACTTCCTCCCCCCCAAGAGATGGGGCAATAGGAAGTGAGAATGTATATACATGTACACATATTTACAAACACTGGCTATTCCACACTGGTGTAGCTCTCAAAATGGACATGGCACAGCACGTACGTATGCAGACACAAAATGACAGCAATGTGAACATCCTATCATGCATTCTGATAACATTTTAAAATGGATTCATAAGCAAAAAAGTATGGTGTGCTAGTGAAATACTTGGGTGATGCATCCACATTCAATTTATTCACTGCTTTGGAAACTAGACACCTATATGTATGCCAACCTGTAAATCCCATTTTCAAAGCAAGTTTCCCGATCTACATACTCTCATCTCTACCAGCAATGTCAACTGAAATTAATTTAGCATCAAAATAACTAGGATGAGAAAAAACAGCTGAAACCTGTTGAGGCCACGAAGATTTCTGTGTTAGGCCCACCTAAGAACAGCCTAAGAAGCACCCATTTGTGGAGAGATCAGCTGCACTTTGACAGCCAGCTTATTAGGTATCAAGAAGCAAAGCGTAGCAAACCACAGGAAATCCCAAATTAAAGGTGAACTACTTTTCCCTTGAGAAGAAAGCACCACAAATGAGCAGCACAACATTAAGAGAAGTTACCATTGGGTTTTAAAGTTACCATTGATAAGTAGTTCTTCCAAATTATCAGGATTCCTAGCCAGCTGCAGGATGAGGGCAGAGCCGCGCACTTTGTCAGGAATGTCCTCATACAGCAACTCAATGTACGCATCCATGTCATTGATATTGGCAACTTCATCAATCTAAAAGCAGTCAGAAGCAGAGATTTCACAGAGAAAGAGAGATGTCAATTCAAGACAATCAATCACAACGTTATTCAATCACAAGACAAAAGAGTGCACAGCTTTGAGTTAAGATCTTAGGAAAAATAAAATGCAAGGAAAAAAAACCCAACACATCCAGAATCACTGCCAACAAACACCAGGATAACTGAGAATATTTAATTACAAAAAACAAAGGATGCTCAGACATGACTCCCTGTCCTGTCCGATGTTCCAGATCTCACTTGCTGTCCTGCTGCGTGCTATAGTGGGAGGGGGAAGTATGCAAGTCAAATATTTTACCCTTTATGGAGATGATTTTTATTCCATTGTGCAGTATTTCCAAACTAAGTTCTTTGTTTAAAAAAACAAGAATAAAAAAAAAAAAAATCCCAGAAGTCAGCATTTCCTCTCCCCCTCTCCCTTATATAACTGCTTACTTAAGTAGTAAATGGGTTTTGCACTTCTCTAACACCAGTATTTACCTCCATTCCTTCAAATGGGGGTGGATCTTTTGGCTTACTGGATTTCTCTTTCTTTTCTATAAAGAAAAAGACAAGGTTGCGGTTAAGTTATGCATATTCATATAAAAAAAAAAAACCCAAACAATATTATCATACTGAACATTCTGGTTAAATCAAAGTCTTTTTGTGTCTAACTGACCTGCTAGACTAACACAGCTAAGGTATGTCAGGTTTCTGAAGCTGAACAGCCCACAGGGAGCAAAATAAACCCTCAGGTGCCTTTTTGACTCCTCAGTCTACAGCCCAGTCAGCTGGGGAGACAGAGAGCAATAAACCTTAGTGCAAGCCCAGACTGACAAAACTCATTTCCACAGAGAGATACCTTAGCAGCTTTGATTCTGCTTGTGCACTGTGGCAAAGCTGCCTTGTGATACACCAAGACACATAAATACAGAATAAAAGAGGGTAAACCACCCAAAGCATACAAAACCACCCAAAGCATACAAATAATATTAACCTTTGTTTTAAACTCATCCTATTAAGATAAGAATACAGCTTCAGAAGAAAGCTTACTATTTCATGATTGCAAGAAACCTTGCTAACCACAAGGTAATGCAGATTCAGATGTTAAATGTGAAATTGTCCCCTGAGCAGAAAGTTTAAGATTAATTTAAGACATAAACAGGACCACCGAAACGCCTTGGCATCAGAGCAGAGAATTACTGTTCTCAGTGACTTTTCACCAACAACTTAAAACAAGAGGAGAGAATTAACCCAAGCTGTCTGCTACACTGTACCAAAGCTTGCCAGACTCTGACACTCCTCACTGCAGCTTGACAGGCAGTGCAAATTCATCCTCGGAACACTATCTACCCTTGCAATGGGTGATGACAGATGTTTCTAGGAAGATCCTCATACAGTCTTTTGATCTCACTGCAAGTGCAGATGCAATATGAAAAGGCTGCACCAAATAGTGGAATCTGTACCTCTCAAGTTCTGCTAAAGCACAAGGCAGCCAGTAAGAAGCATCAATACTAAGTTTAAATAACAAAAAAATAAACTTTGGTTGTAAAAAAGATAATTCCCCCCAATCTCGCTCCAAGTTGTAATTTTTCTCCAAGTCTGATTTAACTATACGTCTTCCCCACTCTCATTATCTCCAGAGAACTCATACATCAAACAAGTCAGGACCTCAGCTAGCAAAACCTCACACAGTAGTTGTTCAATGCTGAAGCACCCTAGGCCCAAGATTTGTTCCTGTATTATTTACCTTTTCCTGCTGAGGCATCTCTGCGATTCTGTAGGTAGTACAACAGCTGTTCTACTTCCGCAAGTTTGGAGGGGTGAATGAGCTTGCATTCTTCAACCACCTTTCGAGCCAGGGAAGCAATGTCTGTATTTGCATTAAGACTCTTTAGCCGAATGCTGCAACACAGATAGGTCTCTCTTCAGTTTTTAAATTTTTGTTATCTTCTGCCTTTTGATTTATGTTTACACAGTCAGAAATTTATTGAAGCAGAAATTATCCCGATACCACCAATGCCTGTGCTGTGGCTTACAAGGTAATGTCAAAGCAGTGGCTCTCTACAACTCCATATAGCAAGTAACTCAAAGAGATTTGACAGAGCCTAACTGTCCATCAGCTGATAAGCAGCAACACTAAATGTAGCTGTACAAATGGATCCCTGTCTTAGACACAGCAGTCAGTAATTTATCTGCAATACACCCAAAAAAGTGCATAGGGTTGCAAAGAAGTACAGAATACATAAAACATCCAAAATTAGAAACAGCTATGGGTGTTGACTACACTGAAATGTTCTTTTGCAGTGCCTGCAGATACAGTGTCAGGAGTCTCCCATAGCTCTGGCAGACCTGCAGCCAGGTCCACAAGCAATAAGCAGTAAGAAATCTGTGGGCACTAACAACAGTTTGGATCCAAAACTAATTCCACTACATTGCAGACGCAAGCTGATTCATCTGAGAATAGATGAACACTTCTGGTATCTTCAAAACTTGGAGACAATTTAAGGATTCTCTGTTTCTTCCTCAATTCTTCTTACATAGACTCACACAGGTAGCCACTTCAGCTCAAATTTTCAAATAGACTTCAGTATGGAGATAAAACAAACCTAGGAAAGGTCCAAACTTGCAGCTTGGAAACTAAAGTTATGATAGTTCTCTGGACTTTTCCAACGGGGGATGTTTTAATGCTCTTAAAAGAAAAATACCAAGCAGAACTAAAATGCAGATACTGTAGTGAAATCACAGCAGGGGTGACAGATCAAAACAATAGGAGAGCCAACAACTAAAGTATAAGGCTGTCAGAAGGTTCAATAATATCACTTGCTCAAAAATTATCCATCATTTGAGTAGGAACCAATCACTTCACTTTTCTCTACCTCAAGTTCTCATCACATAAAGTGGGAATAATCGTTTTTCTTTACAAAACATCTTAAAGTACATGGATGAAAAGCAGTTTACAACATGTGTTTTAGATGTTAACTTTCCTAGGCACATGTTATTTCCTGGCTTCTAAACCCTCTGCTAATCTAGCAGTAAGTTTTATAAAGATTAGAACATATTGTTTCTTACAGGCTGTTGATACTTTGAGTTACTGAATTTATGACTCTATGAAAAACAGAAAAAGCTATCAGAACTTGTTACAATATTACATTTTCTGACATTCCTTGCGCTCTCCCAGCATGGGGTCTCCTGTCTCTCCCAGAATCGTTGCTTCCACTTCATAGTGGACAATGAGGGCTTTCTCAGATGGATGCACATCTATGTTGCCTCCTTTTACCTTCCTGTCACAAAAGAAAAAAAATTACCAATTAAATGAAAAGCTCAGAAAACACACTAGAACATAGATTAGTAGCAATGAACTGTCTCTTGTTCTACTCAAACCCTAAACCCAAGCACTGCCCTCCCTCCACACCATATTTCATTTCTCATAGCTGTACCAAAGCTTAGTGCTAGGGGCATATCCTTGACTATTACCTTTAATACATACAGAAACACCCAAGCCATTGGTCAAGCCTTAATCACAGAAGTCCAGTAAGGAAGAAACAGGATAAATCTTTGATTTCTAAGTCTCACAGCTCTCTTAAGGAACTACAATCAATAAAAAGATGCATTTCACAGAGAAGGTGAAATTTCCCAGTTGATTCACTGTTATATTGTCAGTATTGAGAAATCTTCTGCAAATGGCATCGATCTAGTGCAGTAATTTACAAATGGAATTTTTTCCTCAAAGACTCTTTTGGATTGTGGTGTTAGCCACAGTTAACATTTAACAGTTAAAAATCTACCAAGAATGAATTACAAATAATTTGAATTTCAAATTAACTACTCTCTCCTGAAGCACAAACCTCTCTGCTATTGTTCTTCTCCTCATTGTGTCTGTTGCCAGGCTCGGGGGATTACCAGATCAACTGCTGCCATCAACAGGTATAATCAAGCACGTCTATCTGCTTTATTACAGCTACAGATATTTTGGAAAAACATTCTCCAGGAAAGCACTCTGCATATGTCACAGCCAAAAGGGTCTGTCCTGCTCTCTCCTCCTCTGTGCCAGCAACTCCACGTCCACATGAGGATACGCCACGGATAAAAGACCATGAAGCTACATCTCATTTCTGTTTCCAAGCAATGGCAGAACCACATCCAGAAAATACAGTTACACACTTCTGTCTTTGGTGGTAAAACTGACGCTTGCCCGTTTTCCCCTTGGTACTGCCAACAGAGTATGTAAAGCCACACCATAAACCAGACTCCTAAAACACTGCAGATGAAAACCAACTCCCTAATGTGAGTTTGGGTCTTTGTGTATGTGTGGGTTTTTTTATTTGTTTATTTTGGGGTTTTGTTTGGGTTTTGTTGTTGTTGTTTTGGTTTTTTGGGTTTTTTTTTTAGACAGATCATGTCAATAAATAGATTTACAGGTGGTTTCACCAGCTGTATCAGCATAAATGAGATAGCAGCTAGCTATACCATTGGGTCAGCTTGACCAAGGAAAACTACTCCAGCCTCACAGAGCTGGAAATGTTAGCAAATCCAGACACAGCCTTTGCTGTAACCACTCTCTTCAAAAATGTTTGAGATGTGTGCCTACATCTACCCAGCGACTATGGTGGCTGTTTTCCCTTCTGCAGAATATACCTGCAAAAAATACCTTTCTCCTGAGATACAGCTGGTTAAAAAACTACACAAACCACAGAAAGGTCTGCTGTAGGAAATGAAGAGTCTAGTTCAACTACAAGCCTTACAAAGCCATAAAGCTACAGGGCAAACAAATACAGCTCACTGTTAAAGAGCAACATCTTCCTTCATAAGACTGAAGTAGAACTCCTTCTATCTCTTAAGAGTTTTTGAAGAGACTTGTGTTTTTTCCTCTAACAGTACTTTGAAGCAGATGCTTCATTACAGTCTGTTCTCACAAGGTCCAGCCTTGTTGGGCAGAAAGCTTACAGCAAATCTATTTCAAAAGGTACCAGCTCTCACTCCTCACCCCCAAATATATTTCCCCCATATTTAGATCTACCAGGAGATCCCAACTGCAAAAGTTCCTCCTGACAGTCAAACCTCTGTTAAGTGACAGCTTGGTAATATTCACAGATATAAAGAAAAGGATACGTGGAGGACAAGTGGCCTGGCAGAGCTGGGTATAGTTTTACAAGAATCAAGCTGAACTAACAGCTCATCACTGCCAAAAAGATTAGATCTTCCCATGTTTTCTCTGCTCCTGGCAGTTACCTTGGTTCAGTATGAGGGCTCGTCAAACCCTTTCACAGCCTCTTCCAGCAATCCAACAGAAAACTTCACGTTTTGAGCAGAGGAAGTTTTCCAGTGTGTTATGGAATTAAAGTGCTCTACAGAAAGGAAATAACACTTCCTATCTAAGATCAGGGATAAAGAGGAAGGAGTGAGACCTCCTCCTTTCGACAGCAGTAAACTACTGATGAGCTTAGCAACTAGTAAATCCTCAGCCTAAGACTGCTTAAATAGTTTTAGCATTCCCCATATTTAATTTTTACCTTAAGAGGGACAGACGGGTAAACTGAAGAAGTTACAGCTGCAGAGATTTTCTGCCTTCTCACAATGATAACCACCCTCACTACTTGAGCTCCTTCCTAGCTAACGGAGTCACAAATCAATTCACATTCAAGTTCCCTCTCTGAAAAATCTTACTTTGTGAACTGCTTGAATACCTACACTAAAACGCACTACCCAGCCACTAAAGTTGGTTTCCGTTTGCATTCAGTTTGCCAGCGTCACAAAAAAAAATATATTTAGAGGAAAAATCCCCCCTCCTCTCCTCAAATCAACAAATATCTACTTTACTGATTTTGTATGCATCTAGTCACTTCATAAAACATTTAAAGATACACATTCTTATAACTGGTATAAGCAGCAGTGCACAGTGGAGCTCTCACACACATCAGCCCGGTCCTTTCACTTCACTGCCTGCTTTGTCAAGAAGAATCCTGCTCTATCAAAGGTTTAAAAGAGGAAGGTCTTTCTTACAGACAAAAGCTCTGCCAGCTGAGCTCACATAACCATTCAAAGCTGGCACATGAATACCCTTTATTAACTAATTCTTTCAGGGGGAAAATGTAAAACCAAACTATGATAATTACAAGTGGCACAAATTGCGCGCGTGGATAAGGCTGAAAATTTAGTAACAAATCCTAGCAAGTCAGACTTGGTGGGAAGGAGACTGCTCACGCAGTATGACAAAGGGAAACAGGGATCAAAGGAGTACCACACTTGCACACAAGCTCAGTCACGTTAAACAGCACAGCGGATGTTTTTCGGTGTGTGCTCCCTAAAAAGAGAGAAAACTATGCTTGTCACAGTGATGACTACAAAATAAAGAAGATTCCTCCAAAATCATCTGAGATAGCAGAAAACAGAACATGCAAGGCTAAAAATAGGCACTGCTCTAAATTTACAGCTATCTATTTAATTACAGATGGACATTTGATTTTTACCTGTTATCATATTTACATGACAGAACTAATGTTCAGAGATTATCCAGAGGGTTTTTTCCACTGTTTCTGATTATGAGTCTTAATATGTGGCATATGAGAAGAGGAAAAAAAAAAAAAAAAAAAAAAAAAAAAAAAAAAAAAAAAAAAAAAAAAAAAAAAAAAGGCAAAACCCAGACAACTTAAACAGCAAGTTCTGCAAAATCCTAATAACTGTAAAGGAAGTTTAAAAAAAAATAAAAATAAAAATAAAGACCAGGAACTCCACAGGATTCAAGATGTGACAGATAAAATCACCTGCATGGTAGGAGAAAGTGACACTGCTCACATATCATATCTTAACAGAGGCCTTGATGGCCTGACATCTTTTGGGATTGCTAGGACTTTTGGTCTGAAACAACTGACAGAGATCCAATAGTTGCTTACTCAAACCCTATTCATTAGGCTGACTGGTTTCACTGCCAAATAGACAGAGAAAGGCACCATTCATTCATCACATCTTTAACACCAAACCCAGATCACTCACTTTATACACCATGGTTACCTCTGGCCCACTCCAACTCCCAAAACATTCAACTCATTCCACCTTACTACCTGTTCCCCCTAATCTGCCATGCCATGCTCTAACATCTCCTCCAAATCAGTTCATCTCTCCCCGCTGGACCCTGAACATGCCTTTACTGCCTAATATCCCCTCTCCAGGCCCCAGCCTGCCTGTTCCCCAAAGCAACCACTTGCCCCATCCCAACCCCTAATACTCACACAACCCTCATCTTGTAATAGCATCCATTCTCCTCTCCACTAGCCACCACCTCAGTGCTTCATCCCAAACATACACCTTAAAATGCCACCACAGCCATCCTCAAACCAGTGCATCCCTCCAAGCTATCACCTTTCCCCAACCAGCTACCACCAGCACATCACCCACCCCATCTCTCAGCCTACCCTAAACCTTCACTCATCCCCGTCCCAGACTCCCACTCCCCATCCAAGCCTCCTGCCCACCAGACTAGGCAGCCACCCCTCAGCCTGCCCCAAACAAATCTACCTCCCACTCCCAAACCGCTCACCCCAAAGCCTCCCATTCATCTTCCACCCCATACCACAACCTCCAGCCATTTCCCAGAGCAGCCACTCCTCAAGCCCAATCCCTCCACCCGCTCCCCACTCAAAACACTCTCCATTCTCATCTCCCCACCTATAACCTCCCGTCCAGCCCCAAGCCAGCCCCCACCAGAACCTGCAACACCCCAGCCCCGCACCCCATCACCTCCCTACGACCCCTTCCTACCCCACTGACCCCACAATTTACCGCTCAGCCCCGCAGCTCCCTTGCACTCCCCCACCCCATTATCTCCC
>JAAGAY010138571.1:0-12106 GCA_011801015.1 Ardeotis arabs
CGCTGCCCCAGTCCCTCCATCCCTGGTCCCCCGTGCCCCCGTGCCTCTGTCCCCGTCGTCCCCGTCCCCGGTGCTGCGCGCTGTGCCGTTGTAGGGAGCGGTCCAGACAGGTGCCACAAAAGCCACCACCCAAAGCCACTTCATGGCAGGAGACTCAGCGGAGCTGCCTGGTCCCAGGGACCTGTGGGGGCGGGCGGGGCGGTCAAACCCCGGTGCAGGGCACGGCGGGGACACCACGGCCACGGGTCCCCAGGTGCTCCAGAGACGTCGCCCGAAAGCCGAGGGTTCAGAGCCATCTCCGAGCCAGCGCACGGTGCCGTGCCTCGGTTTCCCCTCTGGCCTTGCCGCACAGCCTGGGGGTGGGCTGGCTTCTCGCCGCAGCGGCCAGATCCTGCTGCCAGGAAGGAGGGGGCGGAGGTGGGAGCGGACGCACCCTGTGTGCTGGGGGTTTGCCCCTGCCGTCCCGTGCCCGGAATTGGGGGTCTGAATCACTCTGGGCCTCAGCCGGGGAAGGGGCCAGTGCACGCAGCTGGACCCCACCTCCCAGGGCATCTGGGGAGGGACTGTCCCTCCAGAGACCCCCCCCCAAATCCCAGCCTGGGGACTGAGCTGAGTTCCCTGCTCTGACCGAGCCCAGCACCACAGGGACAGATCCTGCCCTTGGCATCGCCCACCCTGCCTGCGGGCCGGCTCAGCGCCAGGGTGGGGACACGCCTGGCTTTCCCTGTATCACGGACTGGGGCTCCCCACGGTGCCCCCCAGCCAGGCACTGTGGGGCCACCCCTAGCCCCCGAGACCCCCCTGTGCCCCCAGCCCCACAGGGAGCCCTGCCCCCCGTCACGCTCACCGCAGCAGGGCCAGGTATCTGGGACCAGAGGCTCTGTCACTGCCAGCGTGGGAAGCTGCAGCCCCGGCCGGCCTCAGCCCACTTCCTCGCGCAGGAAACGCCGTTCCCCGTGGGGACCCGCCGCCCAGCGCAGCTCCGCAGGGATCCCTGCACACGGGACTCCCAGGGAAGCGATTTTGGCTCTGGCCAAGAGGGTTTCAACCCTTCCCATGCCACCACTCCGCTTCCTTCGTGATCACCCGCTCCCATTTGGGGACAGTGGAGCTGGAGGAGATGATGGCACCCATCCTTTATTGTCCCCAGCTCCACCAACCTCTCCCACAGGCCACCACCCCCTGTGCCCACCCTTGCCCCCCCAGAGATGAGCCGTCCCGTTGGTGTGAGTATAAATACTTTATTGCTGCTGTGCTGGGGTGTGGGGGGCTCGGGGGGCTGTGGGGGTGCGTGTGCCAGTGACAAGGTGCTGCCCCAAGAAGCAAAGTGGGCACAGAGGGTGCTCTCAGGGGCCTGTCCCCCCCAGCCGTGTCACGGGCGGTACCACCGAGCCCTGTGGCACTGCCGTGCTGGCAGGGGCTCATCTGCCCTGCTCCTGCAGCCGCTGCATCCTCAGGATCTGGCACAGGAGTCTCTGCACGTCCTCGTCCATGTGGCCCTGGGGTGGAGGGGACAGCGGTGGGGATGGCAGAGGGGACATCAGGGAGTCTCTGTGCGCGGCCCCAGCGCCCCTGGGTTCGCAGTCCCTGGATCCAGCCCCTTGCTGCCTCCCACATGACGTGCGGCTGGCTGGTGCCCCAGTTCCCCGTACCAGTGTCCCCAGTTCCCCCACAGCCACGTCCCCATCTCACCTGCACTGCGTAGAGCAGGTGGCTCCGGTACAGCGTCACCACCTTGCTGTGCCGCATTTCTGTCTCCTGCAAGAGAGCGAGTGGGTTTGAGCACGGGGCTGGGGGCTCGTGGAAGCCCAGAACACACCAGGTGACGGCCACAAGACCCCACCGGTACCCACCGCCAGCTTCTCCTCCAGCGCACGGATCCTGGCCTGGAGCGCGGCAGTGTCGGGGGGCGACTGTGGCGGCCCCCGGGACTCAGGGAGGGCGTTCAGGGCTTCCTTCAGCCTGAAGACCTCCTTAGAGAGCTCAGTGATCTGCACAGAGGTTACGGGGACCCCTCAGGCCCAGCTCCCCTGGGGTCCACCCACGGCCGTGCCCACCGCCAGCCTTGGCGTGGCCCCTGCGCCCAGGCAGGGGCAGAGCCGGGGCTTTCCCACCCCACCCCACCCCTTCTGCCCCCCGTTTCAGTCTCAGCTTGGGGAGGAAAAAATGGGGCCAGCCAGGAGAGCAGCAAGTCTGCGTGCAGGGGTGTACGTGTGTCCGTGTTTGCACTTACGTGCGCAAGCGTGCATGTATGTGCAGGTGCACGCAAGTGTGTGCAAGCATGTGCACTGCTGCGTGTGCACAGGCATGTACACGTATGTGCCTATATGCACGCGTGCATGTAAACGTGTGCACGCATCCACGTACGTGCGCGTGTGCATAGAATCATAGAATGGTTTGGGTTGGAAGGGACCTTCAAAGCCCACCCAGTCCAACCCCCCTGCCAGGAGCAGGGACATCTCCAACCAGATCGGGTTGCTCAGAGCCTCATCCAACCTGGCCTTGAACGTTTCCAGGGATGGGGCATCCACCACCTCTCTGGGCAACCTGTGCCAGTGTTCCACAACCCTCATTGTAAAAAAATTTTTTCCTAATATCCAATCTAAATCTACCCCCCTCTATTTTAAAACCATCACCCCTCGTCCTGTCACAACAAGCCCTACTGAACAGCCTCTCCCCGTCTTTCTTGTAGCCCCCCTGAGGTACTGGAAGACCACTATCAGGTCTCCCCGGAGCCTCCTCTTCTCCAGGCTGAACAGCCCCAGCTCTCCCAGCCTGGCCTCACAGGAGAGGGGCTCCATCCCTCTGATCATCTGCGTGGCCTCCTCTGGGCCCTCTCCAACTGGTCCATGTCCTTCTGATGTTGGGGGCTCCAGAGCTGGACACAGTACTCCAGGTGGGGTCTCACCAGAGCAGAGCAGAGGGGCAGAATCCCCTCCCTCGCCCTGCTGCCCACGCTGCTGGGGATGCAGCCCAGGGTGCCGTTGGTTTCTGGGCTGTGAGCGCACGTTGCCGGCTCACGTTGAGCTTCTCATCCACCAGCACCCCCAAGTCCTTCTCCTCAGGGCTGCTCTCCATCCATTCCCCGCCCAGCCTGGATTTGTGCCTGGGATTGCCACGACCCATGTGCAGGACCTTGCACTTGGCCTGGTTGAACTGCATGAGGTTGGCACGGGCCCACCTCTCCAGCCTGTCCAGGTCCCTCTGGATGGCATCCCTCCCCTCCAGCATGTTTGTGTGCACACCTCCACTGCGACCAGCTCAGCTCACCCGAGCCACGCCCAGGCCACCATTTCCCCTCCCGGGAGCCCCTCACCATCCCGACACCTCCTGCCTGTCCCCTACCTTCCTGTCCCTGTCTCTGACCAGCCGGGCCGAGTCCTCGGCGTGGCCGTGGAGCTCTCGCAGCCTCTTCGCCTCGTCCTGTGCCTCCGCCAGCTGCTTCTGCGCGGCGGCCAGCCGTTCCTCTGCTGCCTGCCGCTCGCTCTTCATGAAGAGCGCCTGCCGCTGCACTCGGAACACCTCCTCGCACGTCTTCTCATGCCGCCGCGAGAGCTCGCTCAGCCGCTGGGCCAACGCTGCCGCCTCGGCCTGCAGCCCCGCCTGCGCCGCCTCGTGCTCTCCGCGCGGCACCGCCGTCGCCAGCTCGGCCTCCAGCCGGGCGGCCTCGCGCCCCTTGGCCTCCACCGCCGCCTCCAGCTGAGCCGCCCGCTCCCGCAGCGCCCGCGCCTGCTCCTCCAGCGCCGCCGTGGCCCGGGCGTGCTCCTCCCGCGGCACTTGGCCCTCCGCCTCCGCCTGCGCTTGCCGCAGCCGCGCCAGGGCCTCCTCGTGCTCCCTTCGCCCCACCGGCCGGGCGGCCAGCTGCTCCCGCAAGGTGCCCAGCTCGGCTTCCCTGCGACCCAGCGTCTCCCGCAGCTGCACTAGCTGGGCTGTCACCTCCTCGTGCTGCCGCACCAGCTCTGCCACCCGTCGCTCCAGCACCCCTGGCTCCGGCTCGGGGCCGCCTGCCGCCCGCCAGTCCCGCGTCTTGGCCTCCAGCTCCCGCCGCAGGGCCTCCGCCTCCGCCTCCGCCCGGCCGCAGCGTTCCAGCAAGGCTTCCTTCTCCCTCGACGCCTCCTCCAGGGAGGCCGAGACCTCCTCAGCTTCCGCGCCGGCCTCCAAACGAGCCTGCAGCTCCTTCACCTGCTGCTCCCGCTTCTCCAGCGCTGCCTGCGCCTGCTGCAGGGCTGCCCGGGCCTCCGCCAGCTCAGCACCAGCCTCCCGCTCAGCCGCAGAGGAGGAGGTCCGCGTGTGCGGCACCCGCAGCTCGCCCAGCGCCGCCTTGCACTCGCCGTGGGTCGGGGCTGGCTCCTTGGCGAGCCGCTGTGCCGCGCTCCCCTTCCCGGTTTTCTCCAGGGCTTGCTCCGAGGCACCGCTCTGCCCCTCCGGCTGCCCGCCAGCCTCGTCCCTCGCGTCTGTGCCCCGTGGTGGATCCAAGCGCTGCGCCCGCAACTGCTCCAGCTGGCGCTGGAGAGCGTTGTAGAGGCTGGCAGGCACGAAGTCCCCCGGGGTGGACAGATTGCTCTCGTCCTGCTCGTAGTTCTCCAGCACCTGCAGAGAGGACAGTGAGGCCACCGAGGGCCCGGGGACAGAGGCAGGGAGGGACAGGCGGACAGGCAGAGACTTGCCTGTATTTTCTCCCTCAGCTCCTTATTCTGCACGGTGAGGGACTGCACCTGCCCCTGCAGCGTCGCCAACAGCTCCTCAGCCGAGGGGCTCAGCGTCTTCTTGGAGAGCAGCAGCTCTACCCCTACGGGCACAGGGACTCTGGTGCCATGCCCACCCACGCCCCCGCGCCCCGCTGTGGGGTGCCAACCTCCCCGAGGGCTGCCCCGCCCCACAGGGGCCTTGGGAGGTGGGCAGAGCCCTACCTGGGAACTCAAGCGGGTCTCCCTCCTCGTCCTGCAGTGTCTCGATGTCATAGCTCGTGTTCTCCTTCTCGTTCTGGGGGTGCAGAGTGGCAGGCATCAGCCCCCACGCACCCCAGCCCCTGGCACTGCCGGCTGCTACTGGCACCTACCTCCAGTGAGGACAAGCGGCTCCGCAGAGCCTCCACCTCCTTGCCCAGCCGCTCCTTCTCACCATCTCGCACCGCCAGCCGCTCCTCCAGCTCCTGGATCTGTGGGGCAGGACACAGGGCATGGGGGTCCCCTTCACTCCCACCAGAGTGCCGACAGCATCCCCAGCACCAGGACCCCTCAGACAGCTGAGGCCACCCATGACCTCTTCACGAGCCTCACCTGCTTCTCCATGGAGCGCAGGGAGCCCTCGTCCAGCTCTGCCCGCTAGCAGGACACGGAGAGAAAACAGGGAGGGATAAATGCTGTCCCCATCCCTCCTGTCCCCTCCTCTCCTTAGGGACATGGTGGCATCTCCCCCATGACCCTGCAGCTCGCTGGTACCTCCCGTCTCTGCTTCTCCTGCTGCTCCAAGCCCCGGATCTTCTGCAAGAACTGGGCCCGCTCCTGTCGCAGCCGTACGATCTCCTCGTAGGCGTCCCGGTCCTCCTGCAAACGCGCAGCCACCGAGCCTCAGTGCCGGGCACTGCCAGCCCCCTGCTGCCCGTCCTCGCCGGGGGGCTGTGGCAGGCTGAGTCCAGCCAGGCTCAGTAGCAGCTCTCTGGGCACCACGTGCCCCTGTGGGTGAGCCACGATCCGGGGTGCGCAGGGTGCTTTTTGACACCAGAGGGAGAAGGAAAGGCTCTGGCAGGGCATGGGCCGCCCCCCCAGTGCCAGCACAGCCCCCTGGGAGAGGTGTTTTGGGCCTGTAGGGTGGAGAGAAAGGGGCTCGGGGCCTGGGGTCCCGAGGGAGTGGGGACGAAGCCTCTGTCACAGCTCAGGCCAACCCCTGAGCATCGCCTCCGCTGCAGGGACGAGGGCCCTGGGGCAGGCAGAGCTGGAGGAGTTTGCCTGAGCAGGCCACGGTTCGGCTGCCCTGCGCCTGCCAAGCCGGGTGCGGGCGTGGATCTACGTGGGACCCCTCTCTCACCTGGCTGGGGGTGCCCAGGGGAGGCAGAGGGGCTTTCCTCTTCCTCGGCGTGCTGTTCTTCTCCCTGACGGACGACTGGCTGGGCGAAGACGTCTGCGGAGACACCGGGACAGAGAAGACATCACATCTAAAGCGGCCTCCCTCCTTCCAGACCCATGGCCACCTTGGAGACCCCCAGGGCTCCTGGACACCCCCACCCAGGGGCTGGGGCCAGCCCTGACGCGAGGTGGGCAGCCAGGCCAGCCCTTACCTGGGACGTCTGCCCAGTTGACTCCTCTTCTGTGGGACAGAGCAGGAGGAAAGAGAAATTTGAGAGGTTTAGGGGATTGTAGGTGCGGGCACAGCAGGCAGAGCCCACGCGGGGGTGGGCACGTGGGGTAGACGCACACACGCGTGCACAAGGGAGCACACGTGCGTGTAAGGGGCGCACACGCAGCCACACAGCTGCGGGGATATCCGTGGATGTGGAATCGTAGCGATGCACACGCGTGTGCAGGCATGGGGAGACACACGCGCACGCAGACACACGTACAAACACACTGGCTGATACACGTGTGAACATACGTGTGCGAGCACGTGCAAAACATTGAGACACATAACTGAGGCTCAGCATCACTTCCCAGCCCTCCGCTAGTGGGGGAGGCACGGGCGAAGGCACCCCCAGCACACAGGAGAAGGGTGCACGTGCCCCCCAGCCTTGCCCAGCCTCTTCCCTCCCTGCCCCAAACACCCTGCAGGGTGAAAATACCCCCGTGGGTCCACGCCCTGTGGACAAGGAGCCCCAGGGTGGCACGGCTGCCTTACCGCTGGCCCAGGACCGGCGTTGAGCAGCCTCTTGCAGGAAGTGCTGGATGAGAGCGTTGCCTGTGGCCAGGCTGTAGTGCGTGGCGTCGTGACCTATGGAGTCCACCACGGCCACGCGGGCACCAGCGTTGATGAGCACCTCCACCGTCTCCACGCTGCCGTTCTCGCAGGCCAGCATCAAGGCTGTCCTGAGCAGAGCGGTGAGAGGAGAGGTGAGGAGGTCCATTCCCTCCCTCTTCCAGTCCCCACCAGCGTGGACTCACCTCCCCTGCAGGTCCCGGCTGTTGACAGCCGCGCCACGGTGCAGCAGGTACCGACAAAGCTCCGAGTGGCTCATCTTGGCAGCAAGGATCAGCGGCGTGAAGCCATCCTGGGCAAGGTCAAGTTGGGTGAGGCTGCGCAGACGAGGCTCAGATCCCCCCCGTGGGGCACTCGCTCTCGTTATCTCCCAGATTTCCGCCTCCCACTTCAGGGTATTTTTTCACCCCAGGAAATTTGGGTACTGCCAGCCGCTGCGTTCCACCCGTTCCACCCCAGAAGCTGCTGCGTTTCAGAGGCAGCCCCAGCCTGGCCCCCTGCTGCTCTGCACAGCACTGCGGGGCGAGGAGCAGAGGAATCTCACCTTGTCCTTGATGTTCAAGGGAGCCTTGAAATCACAGAGGATCTCCGAACACGAGATGCAGCCGCTGACCGCTGGGGAGAAGGACAGCGGCTGAGCACTCTGCATTCCACGGGGACACGAGCCGGACGGGACTGGCACTGTCCCCACTCACCTGCGTGGTGCAGCGCTGTTCGGCCGCTGCCGTCTGCTACATCCACAGGGCAGGAGGCCTGAGGGAGACAGCCTGGGTTACAGGAGGACAGGGGACAGACAGACAGAGTGCTCCCAGGATGTGGCTCCCTGAGATGGTGGAGGGCTGAGCAGGTGCTGGGCAGCACCACGAACCACCGTGCCAACCAGTGCCACTGGTGAGGGAGGGGAGTTCAAGGACAGAGGGGACACGGTGCTGGCACAGCACCCTCCCTCCCTCGCAGCACGGTGTTCCCAGCTCGGGTACCTGCAGCAGCTTGCTGACGCACTGCGGGTGGCCGTGCTTGGACGCCAGGTGCAGGGCGGTGTAACCTGGGGAGAGGGACAGACGGACGGGTCAGAGAACAGAAAGTGGGTCTGCAGCAGAGGGGATTGGCCGGGTGACAGACGGACGGGTGGGCACACAGGAGGATCTGCTGGACTGGGGCTGAACGGGAACGGGACATCCCCAGCAGCACCATTGTGCTTGAGGCCCCAGCGGAAGCTGGGACAATTTACAGCCTCCAGAGGTGTGGCCATCTCCTCTGTCCCCTCAGCCTCAACACCTTCCGTCAGGGTTGGAACAGCCAGGGAGCACTGGTGGCCCCAGGTGGCCCGTGGCGTTAGCCAGGGGCGCGTGGCGGCCATGCCCTCACCCGAGCTATCCTTGGTCATGGCATCCACGCCGTGAGCCAGCATGGCCTCGAGGCAGTCCACGTTCCCCCGCATGGCGGCCAGGTGGAACCTGCAGCAAGAGCAGGGGCTGTTGGACTCACGTCCCTGACCCCCAGCCTTGTCCCCAGCGCTGCATTCCCGGTGTCCTGGGGACGTGGGTCAGCACTTACGCGGATTTGCCCTCCGAGTCCAGCTTGGTGGCGACCAGGCCCTTGCGGACAAGGAGAGATGTCACCCTCCCGGCATCGTTGTAGTCCACAGCTTGCAGGAGCTTCTCATCGTTCTTGGTCCAGTCCTGGCTCTGCAATGAAGCCAAGAGGAGGCTGTGACGGCTGTGCTGTGCCCAGGGACGGGCAGGGTGCTGAGCTGGGCTCAGGTGCCCGTCCTTGCTCTCTTCTACCCATCCCTATCCCTTGAGGTGCCAGCTCTGAGCCAGCCGCTTTCCTGGGTGCCGTGGTGTCTGGCCCCTGGGTGTGGAGGGTTTAGCTGGGACAGCTGACTGGGATCCCAGTGAGGATCTTCAGCTGCCCCAGGCTGTGACCGGCTAGGATTTGGGAGCAAGCCAACACTGTCTGCTTGCCCCTGCCCCAGGGTTTGCCCCTGCCACCCCAACGACCCCCATGCCAAACACAGCTAGCACCCACAGGTGCCTGAGCCCCATCCCTGCCCAGGTCTCTCCGCTGAGCCCGCTCCCAGCCCTGCTTTGCTCCCCACTGAGGAAGGGACCCAGACAGGGTGAGCAGAGCTGGCAGCAAGCGCAGATCCCCCAGGGGTGGCTCCAGCCTCCCTGGGATATATGGGACACAACGCTACCCCACTCCTGTGCAGGACTGGGGCTGGATGGGGGGCTTGCTGACCCGAAGAAGTGACCCACAGCAGGACGGGACCAGCATGGGAAGCCTGGGTTCACCCCGCAGCCCGTGACGACAAACCAGAGCTCGCTGCGGCGGCGGCGGCAGGAAATGGATGTCACCTTTTGGGAGCTGCTCACATCCTGCCCCTCGCCAGCCTGGTGCTCAGTGCCAGGTGCGGGACCTGTGCCACCTGTGCCGCCTGGTGCCCCCTGCAAGCCCCTCCAGCCCTGTGGGGACCCCAGCCAGGGGTGGGGAATAAACCAGTATCCCAGGGTTACCGGGCAAACTGGGAGGGTGGTGCCTGCTCCCCCCACACCCTTGTCACGCAAGGACAAAGCCAGCTGGAGGGGACGCAGCCGAGCCCCGGGACGGGGAGGGAGGGGGCCCAGGTGGGGCGGGGGTGACACGGCTCACCCCGCAGGGTGGGACCACAGGGGACCGGCGATGGAGGACAGGAACGTACCGCGAAGGAGGCAGCCGCGCAGAGGCAGATCTGCTTCATGGTGCTGAGGAGGAGCTGGCGGGCAGCCATGCATCCCTTGCCCACCGCCTGGGCGAGGGCAGGCTGGGGCTCCAGGCCGGGGACCCCAGACCCCAGCTCGGTCCAGCATCGCTGCCCGGGCGGGGGCCGGCTCCTGCCGCAGTGGGAGCCAGGATCCGCCTCTCTCCGTCCCTCCGTCCCTCCTTCTTTCCCGCCCTCCCTCCCTCCTCAGCATCCAGAGCTCCAGGCAACCCCGCATCCCTGCCACAGAGCGGGTACCAAGGTCCCAGTCAGGGACCAGCACCCAGGCTGGTCCCAGTTAAAGTGGGAGGGGGGCAGCATGCTCACGGTGAGGCAGCAATGCACCCCCAAACCAAGGGGATGAGCGCCCTCCTGCCACCCAGATCCTGCACCCCAAAGACGGGGCCATGTGAGCCCCTGCCCTGCTCTGGGGGGCACAAAGTTACCTCCCACCACAGCCCTGGGGCCAAGGGAGGGGCAGGACCCCTTGCCTGCATGTCAGGTCCAGCAATCTCCTCTCAAGGAGGGAATCCCAAAATTCAAAGGGTCCATGGAAGAGCCCTGGGGGCAGCAGGAGCCTCTCACCCCTCCCCACTCACCCAGGTGTCCAGGGCAGTGCGGGGAAACTGAGGCACAGAGCACCCCAAGCAGGGCAGGCCCGCAGATGCCACATGGAGGACTTCAACCTGTGTCCATGTGTCCCCAACCATGTGTCCCCAGTGCCCATGTCCGCCTGGTGCCACCACGGGCACCGGGCACAGCACTGTCACCCTCTGCCCGGCGTGGAGAACGGCGAGAGCCTGCGGCACGGTGCCAGGCTGGTGCTGAATAATTGAGGAGCATCGACATGCTGGCTCCACTGGCTGTGGCAGCTGGAAAGCTGGCAGCCGTACTCAGGGAGGGGACCTGGCACCCGCTTCCATCTCCCTGCTGCTGCCTTTTTCGCTTTGCTCTGCCCCGCTCCCAACGATGGCCCTGGGAGCACATTTGGGTGCACTGGGAGCTCCATCCCACTGGCCAGGGTGGCAGTGCCGACCTCCATGAGGCTGTTGTCCCCATGGTGAGCTGCCATCCTGTGTCCCAGGGCAGGTCCCCATGTCCCTGTGACAATGGGGACATCCTGGGGAAGATCCCCCTGCCCTCACATCCCAGTGAAACTTGGGACAGGTCCCCATGTCCCTGTAGACATCGCAGGGCAGGTCCCCATATCCCTGTGCAGTTTGGGACATCTCAGGGCAGGTCCCTGTGGACATTGCGGGGCAAGTCCCCATGTCCCTGCGCAATTTGGAACATCCCAGGGCAGGTCCCCATGCCCCCATGGACATCGCGAGGCAGGTCCCCGTGTCCCTGGAGATGGCACTCACATCCGCCTTCTTGAACTTGGCCTTCAGGCTCTTCATGGCGACTCCAGCCTCAGCCCCGTGGCACCTGGACAGGGGATGGCTGTGCTCGAGGGTCTCTCCCCCACCGATATCAGCTCCGCTGCCCCCAGATCCGCTGCTCCCGAAGCCCCGTCCTTGCCTGCCGCGTCTCCCCATCGGCCGCAGCACCCAGAGAGAGGGAGACAGACACACGGGAGTTGGGTTACGGCCCGGCTGCGGTTACAGCTGGCAGCGCTGGGCGGCGAGGGGGGGCTCTGGGGGGACCAGCTCTGTTTGGAGAGGGGGTCTGCTTGCACCCCTGAAATACCCAGAGTCAAGGAGGGGAGGGGACATGGCACAGCAGGGCCAGGCCCGGAGGGGGAGCTGGGAGGTCTGGGGGCAGCAGACCCTGGCTCTCTCGGGAGCCTGGTGCTGCAGGCAATGCGGGGCAGGTGGTGGGGGGCACGGCTGGGCCCTGACCTGCCAGCACCCCCTGCCCTTCCCTGGCAGCCCCTGCCCTTGCCGGCACCCCCTGCTCTGGCCTGGCAGCCCCTGCCAGCACCCCCTCCCCTTGCCAGTACCCCATGCCCTGCTTCTCCCTCCCCTTATCACAGCCCTGCGGGGGGGTGCAGTCGAGGCCTGGCAGGCTGAGGGCAGCCCACCCCCCTGACCCCCTTCTCGCCCGACACAAAAATGGCGGCGGCGGCGCCCACCCTCAGCGGTGCCCGCGCATGCGCCTCGCCCGCCGCGGCCTCGCTGCGCGTTTCCGCCCGTCCGCGGGGCTGGCAACAATGCGCGCTCCGGCGGCCGGGGCGGGCCATGGCGGTGAATTACGCGGCCGGGCTCTCGCCGTACTCGGACAAGGGCAAGTGCGGCCTCCCCGAGGTGAGCGCGGCGCGGCGGGGTCCCGGCCCCGCCCGGGGCCTGCCCCGGCCTGACGGGTTTCCGTGGCAACCGGGCCCTCGGCCCCATGGGTGTCCTCCGTGGGGAGCCCGGCACCAGGGACCCTTTGTGTGTCCCCCGGCCCACCCCATGCCTCCCTCCATGCCCTCCTCCAGCCCCATGGCTCCCTCCTTGTCCCACTCAGCCCCAT
>JAAGAY010138578.1:0-11760 GCA_011801015.1 Ardeotis arabs
GAGGGTAACTTGCCTTCGCTGGAAGGGGTAACTGCTCTGTTGGACGCAGGGCTGGCAGGTGTAGGAGAGGCAGCTGGAACAGGCATGGCAACAGATTCAGTGGGAATAGTACCAGGCTGAGGAGAAGGCAGAGCTGGTCCCGTGGGAGTGCTGCTCTGCCTTGGAGACCTAGGCCTGTGTGTTTTAGGGGATAATCTCGGAACTAGAAACAAACAGGGAAAAATAGTTATAGGATAAGTTTCCTTATCTGCTCAGCAATTTGCTTATTTTTAAAATAACTAAAAACATGCTTTAAAATACTTGGTGGAACATTATATAGTAAGTGAAAACCTGTTTACCTTTCAGGTACACCTCCTAGTTCTTTACAACGCAGCATTTCAGACAAGTGGTGTGATTTTTCTGCAGACTGTCCCCTAATACACATCACTGCCCTGTAGTCCCACCATGAGACTGCAATACGCTCCCCAGCCCCACAGTAGCACAACTACAACAGCTCACATTAACACAGTTTCAGGCTGAACAGAAAAGGTGGTCAGGTCTCCATACAAACAGATGTAAAATATTTTTTAAAGGGCTGAAAAAACCCATCCGTTTTACAGCGTCCTCTTTTGGAGGTTTGCCAGCTGGAAAAAAAACAACATATCCTATTGAAAGAAGATTATTTGATGTATGTTTTTGCCCCTGTGTTAAAGCAGCGAGGAAAGCTGTATGTTCTTTAACTGGTAAGTTGTACCTCCTGCTTCCTGCTCATCCCACTGTGGCTAGCTAGTTGCTTTATATCATATATAAACTTCAAATGAGCGAGGAGAAAGAGAGGTAAGTCATTTAACAGTTCTACTTGCATGTTAATATATAAACTGGAGGGTGGGGAGAGAAGATGAATCAGACATCATGCCAGAACAGAAGAGTTTAAATCTTTTCCACAAGGCAACAGGTGTACGGGGCTCTAATGTGTTCCTTCTTTCTTAAAAATCCATTCCCACTACACTCCTCTCAAATTCTACCACTGCTAAAAAGTATCCGACTCGAAACTGGCGCTCACTTGCCCTTCTATTCAAGAAAGCATTCAGCTGCTGACAACTCACTAAAACACGGTCCCAACCACAAAAGCTCAAGACTAGGGCCTGTGTCGTAAGACTGAGCTTTAAATTTATTTCAAATATCAAAAAAGTATGTTAACTGATTCAAAAAAGAAGAGACACTGACTATATCTGCCACTACAGTACTTAAACAAACACAAAATTACCACTTAAAACCTGCATCATTTTAAAAGGAAAAATATATCCAACTTAACTTGAATATAATTTCTTCTTCTAACACCAACCTTCCTCTATCCAAACACCTCCTTCATTTGTAAACAACCCAGTTACACTGCCATTAACCAAATTCAGTGATGCAATGGAACATATATAACTTTTGTTCTTCTTAGTGACTTTCCTGAAAATCACTTCTTTCAACAACTAATTCCCACATTTTTCCTTCCTTTCTCTTCATACACCATCTGACTTAACCTTTCTGCAGTTAAAACAATATTGCACCTGAAGGACCAACTCACCAACTACTTTACTAAGCTATCTGGGAACATCCTTCTCCCACTTCATCTAAGCAAGCTAAGTTAGCAGACCAGCGTTTATTCAGAGTCTGAATTGTCTAGAAATGCAGTATTCTGCTTAGCATTCACACTCTAAAGTACCCCTGGCAAGCCGTCTACAATAAGCCAAGCTTTACCTACCCCCACTGACAACTGATGACCACGTCCCACCTGAAGGGCTGCCTCGTGCCACTGCAGTAGTAGATGCTTCCCCTGGTGCATTATGAGATACAAATTCTAAGCCACTTGAAATTGTACCCCTACCAGTAGAGACTCTGTGACCTCGAGGGTGCCGTTGTGCCTTAGGAGACATCCGTGGAGGCCCTGAGAAAAAGAAGACAACCCCACACAATAAGTACTTAACATCCATCACTACGAGTACCCAAACATACTATCTCTTTTTAAAACTGGATTTAATCTGATAACTCTCAATAATGCAGTAATACAGTCCAGCAATTTACACTGACATCAACCAGAACCAGAGATCCACGAGACTAAAAAGGCCAAGCCATTGGTCCAGCCAGACTACCAACACGCTCATCACCCTGCTATGACAGCTCACGTTCACCGATATTTAGAAGCTTTATCAGAATTGAAACAGGTTTGCAAGTCCTGGATTTAAAATACTTGAATTCAAGTATCCAATACTGCTTACTGCAAGATCAGCCAAAAAGGTTAGAGGCCCAGCTCTCCCTGAACAAGCAGAGTTCCAGGCTATCAAACATTTTCCAGAAAATAAAAAATTTCCATTGCTTTTGTCAGGTGGTCGGTGATACCAAACGTCTATTGACAGAGTAGTCACCACTGGCTGACCAATGCTCTTGGGGAATATCAGCAGAGCATTCTGCACTGAGGCTAAATTGCCTGCAGCAGGTCACAATTCATTTACAAGTCAGCAAAACTGCAACTAAACAAGTTATTGTTATCCCAAGGTTCAAGTCATGCATGTTTAACACCAGAAGCTAAAGTCATAAGTGAACACAGTAACTCTGAACAGCTTATGCAGCTGCCGCAGAACAGTTATGCTCAAGCCTAAGCAGCAATACAATATCTACCTCCTAACGAACGTTTTCTTTACAGGATCAAACTAAAATGTTGACACTTCAAACTGAAAAACTGTGTACGAACAGAAGACAATCTGGCTGATTACAGTTCATTTTTAACGTTGGTCAATAACAGAGAAAAGTTCAGATAATGGCTTTCTGGTTTCAGATAAGGTTCTAAAACATCAAGTACCTCTTCTGGTTACATAAAGCTTTAAATGTCAGCCTCTATTTTAACCATGAATCTAAAGTATGCTTCAATCCAAATTCTATACAGGCAAGTATTTTCAAGAATACACACTTTCCAGCAATCCTCTTCTAGTAGCAGAAATTAAATGTTGCAGTAAGCAGCAGTTCACTGCATGCCTGACAAATCAACCACAAGTGCTAAAAAATAATTGAATTTGCATGTGGATTCTCAGTATCTCACTACATAAAAATCTCACATTGATAAACGGGCAGGAGCACGCCAGACATGCCCACTACCATCCACTTTTGGTTATGGACCATTTTGAGCATTTATCAGGCAAGCTGCAGAACAGTGTTACTGATTCAATTAGTGGGACAAGTGCTCTGTCTCCCGTGGCTCCAGTGGAGCCAGCTACAGCAGAGACTGCAAGTTTCCAGTGAGTTTAGTATAACCAGTTTGCATTTTTCCAGGCTTGCTAGATCATGCTGTGCGGGCTAGCTTTTAAGTGCACTTAAATAAAATAAAAATGTTAAGATGTGTTCCTTACTGTGCTCTCAGAGGACAAATAAATTTAGTTCAGATACTCCTGCATACGGTTACGGAAGACTTACAGGTTAGCCTTTCTCTGCATATCACTGACTGCCAGGGAGCTGCCTTACTGTTCTGCCTCCATGCAAGCAGATCTAAAGTTTTCTACGGATTCGGCTTTTGAAGCAGCTTATCCTATCCCATTCCATAGTGCACTTCTCTGAACATGGCATTTTTAATTATTATTATTGGGGTTTTTTTTTTAGAAAAGGTAATTCAATTATTTAGTTAAATCTGAAACTGCTTTTCGTGGAATAACTATACTAAAATATTTGATATTTTAGATAAATTTAGATTTCTAAAAATGCCCTCTAAAGTTATCAGGTCCTACATGTTGCTGTTGTTTAAGTTAAGACACTGAGCAGCGTTTACAAAGCTGAGTTTATTTCATACCAACTTGGGAAATTTCACAGCTTTATTTTGTTTTTGTAAAGTTCTTCAAATAAAAAGGTTAATAGAAATAGTCTGATAAACTAAAGTTAAACACAAATTATAGGTTAAGTAATGAAGAGGAAAAACAATTTTGTAATTAAACTCACAAAGGAGTTAAACAAAGACAAACAAAAACATGAACAAATCGTGGTATTGTACCTTCTGAAGACATGCGTTTAGGCATAGTAGAGACAGGAGCTGGAGAACCATGAGCAGAGGGGTGAGACGGGGGCCTGGAGGGCCGCGAGGGGGGCCTGGAGGGCGGCCGTGTAGGGGTGGCTGCCCGAGGTGGAAGAGAGTTGGGACCTGACTGGTAGCGAGAAGGTGGGCGAGAGGAAGGAGATGGGCAAGGCGATGGCCAGGGAACACCTGACAGAACAAATGATATGAAGGAAAGTATAAAAACTAAAGAAAAATTATGGGGAAAAAGGTCAACAGAAAAAAAAAGTAAAATATGACAAAATGATTTTTCGTGTTTAACCCTTTGGGGATAGATTAGTTTATTTCTGCAACCAATAAAATAGTCTCTGCAAGGTTATTTCCTCCACTTCAGGTCAAATTTAACATCTGAATGTCACAAACTCCCCAAAGGGTTAATTAGGATCTACAAATACTACTAGGAATAGACAGTAAAGTTTGATCTGTTAGCCTATCATATATATGTTCTACAGCAAGCATCACTCTTGACAAGGTCCTTAAATAGCTCCCAGAGGTTCTCAAACAGCGGTGCACATACAGTATTGACT
Organism: Ardeotis arabs; assembly: GCA_011801015.1. Taxonomy (NCBI): domain Eukaryota; kingdom Metazoa; phylum Chordata; class Aves; order Otidiformes; family Otididae; genus Ardeotis; species Ardeotis arabs. Next base: position 4,591 of record JAAGAY010138578.1, read on the forward strand.
ACACAAACTGCTACTTTCAACCCAAATGATGAGCAATAGCAACTCTAGGAACTGTATCTTTACAAAAAACAGCGGTGTTCAGTGTCTGAATCCTGACATTTATGCCTTTAGCGGTTATCTGAAGTATTAATCTAGTATTTTAATCTAGGGTACAGGGTTCATTGTTTCCAAAATAAAGAAACTAAATTCACAAGCCATTCTGAATATTTTAGGTATATGATGTCCATTTAGCAGTGTAATAGGATGACAGAAATCACAAATACTACAAGTAGAATCCAAAGTTAGCATTGTTGGGGCAAGGCTCAGTTGCACATCCTCTACACAGCTGACTGGATTTGAGAAGGAAGTCTCACTTACCTTAGATGCTTCTCAGACTTCATCTCCAGATAGCAGCACTTGAGTATTATATATTTTTCCTTTAGTCACAGCAATCTCATATCATGGCATTTTAAACTTATAAAAATAACGCCTCAAGGATAGGCTACTGCTGAAATCCATCTCAAAAAACGGTGTTTGGTTTATGAAACACCGATTCCTGCTATACAGTGCCTAGTGATGTCTGTTTATAAATATTACCCATGTGTATAGCAGAGAATACTCAAATAGCTATTTGGAGAGAAGGCTTTTGATTCCTTTTCCCCTAACGCTTCTCCTACTTTCCCAACAACAATTTCCCCCCCCCCCCACATCACCATAAAGTCAGTGAGTTGCTTTATTCTTTTAAATGGGAAACGGGATTGATCCATGCACCAGAGAGGAAGAGTGATGCTTCCTCGGCTGCCACCTCCCTTTCACTAGGTGTCAGCATTGCTGCTCCTCCACGCAGCGCATATGCAGCGGCAGGAATACATAAAGCAATTTTTCCTCTTTAAAACCGCATACCGCATCATCATGTAAGACAAAGGTGTTTGAGAAGGAAAACAAGTGATGTTTCTGCTTCACAAAGCCACATACAGTGCAGTCAAATGTGGGTTCCATTATAAGGAAGTTAAACTCAAATCAAAATCACAACCTCTGTGTTAAATGATGAATGCTAACCTAGCTTACGAAATACTTATCCTAAGCCCACACCATATGCAGTTTCAACACAACCAGATAACTGACTGCAATTCTGTAAGGCACATTCGTTTAGACTTCAGATACTTGCCTCCGTTAACTACTCTTTGATCTGCTCCAGAGTTAGGACTGAATTCTGAAGTATGGGATCCAGACCTTGAAATTGGTGGGCCTGATCCAGACTGGCCCATCCTTGGTGAGTTTTGTCTTCCACTTCCCCAGGACAGGACATCTCTATTCCTCTGTCCAGGTGGAATGTATTTATTTTCTCTGAAACACAGCAGATTTCTATCAGTGTTAAGACAGAACTGAAAGACAACGAAAAGTACCTGATCAAGTGTTTGGCTTATATTTTCTCTCTTTCTCAAATCAAGCTAAAGGAAAACTCTAAATACTATCAGATGTTGACCTACCATTCACCTCATGCATTGGCTTTTGACACTGATCACACAGTCCACTTTCTAAGAGCCCACAGACACTGAACAATTTGGCATTAACGTCTAAAAATCTCCATGACACACCGAAACCACTGCCCCTTCCTGTAATTTGGTATGAAGCCACCACAGTGACATATCAGAACAGGGAAGTCTGTTTCACTACAGAGATAATACAGGGCCAGGCAGACATGTACAAGTTAGCATGAGTGCCAAAAGCAGCACATGATTGTTTACCCAGGGTTCCTAACCTAATCAGCCCTGCTGAAAAAGCACAGTTTCAATGCGTAAATTGCTACTGTACCGAAATATGTACAGTTTAAATAAAAATACTATTCATAGTGTAGGCAAGTACCTAGTGTTCACACCATGTCCTTCTCGCTCATTAGCATTTCTCTGAACAGCAGTGTATTTTTCTTCTTCTGTTCTTTCATCATTTTCCAAGGCAACCCGAGCTTTGTATTGGGCACTTGATTCAATTTCCTCTGCTAATTGAGTTGCTCTGGCTTCTCGTTTTAAAAACTCTTCTGAATTATCTCTTTCTAATGGCACCCTAAAAGACAATGGAAAGGAAAAGAATCTCTGAAAGGCATTCAAAAGCACAAAGGAGCTACAAAAATTACATAGCGTTAATTCTAACCAAGTCAGAGTAAAAAAACCTTGCTTTGAAGCCAGCAGACTTGCTGTCTTTTTTAGTACAAGTATGTAAATATTCCCGGACTGGTCTGATATTATGGACGAACTCAGTGTCATTTACCTGCCTAGAGAGCTGAGGTCAGGGTTCAGAGCTTTTCCACACGACTTGTAGAATCCCCAGTCCCTAAAGCTATGCAAAGGCTCCAGCTTTTAACACGGTTCAGCACATTAGTAATAAAAAGCCTCAGTCTGTTGTTTAGATAGGAAGCTACCATAAGAGACCAAATTTGAATTTCTTCAGCTATTTATACATTCCTAACAGACAAAAGAGTCCCCAATCCTACTGAAATTAGAGAGTTACATGCTTAATCCTTTGATAATTCCAGCCACAGAATTTCAGCTCTTCCTGTTATGAATAACTGCAGAAAAGATGAATGCAGTACATTAGAGCATAGGAACAGAAAGCCATGACTCATTTGCCATGTCCTAGAACCTCAAAACCATTCATCCTGTGTATCTATATTAGGTAACAGCATACTGCAAAAAGCATACGTAGCTCCCTTAGGAAAGCCACCAAGTAAGAATTCAACACACGAGCAACAAAATACCGAAAGAGAGAACTAGAGACGGACATCATACCTGCCACTTCCTTCTGTCCACCCATGGGTTTGGTTTTTACCTGCTCTGATTTTTGTCAAATACCAGGTTTTATAAAACAACTTTGCGCTTTGTCCCTGATTCTGATTTTGAGTTCCAAAAACTGTTTCATCCAACCTTACTTTAGAATAAACTGCATAAAAATGCAGAACACAGCTGAGGCTTGGCCCGTGCTCTGCTGGGCATCATATAATCACTACTGCCCATACTTTGAATAACATAAAAAAGAAGAACAAAGAAAGTAGGTGGAGATACAAGCCAAGTATGAAATAATAAAAGCAAGGTTACTCAAGTGTCGGTGGCAGAACGAGGAAAACAAGTGGCTTTGCCAAATTCCAAGCCAGCCCTCCACTACTGCATCACAAATTTTTCCCCACACACACATTTTTTGCCAATCGAGACAGCTACTGGCCTTATCAATGGTAACTGTAAGAATGTTAAATAAAAACCTTACCCTTCAGAGTAAAGCTTTGGCTCAAATAAGATACGCGTGAACACAATGCGTACAAACCTGAAGCCACGGGCCTCGCTGACCCTGTATTAAGTATACACATGAGAAAGGAGAACACCCAATACATCCTCATTTATTTAAAGTGACTGAAAAAAAAGAAGGGATGTACGCAGTAGCACTGATGGCAACCTAAACAAGCAAAAGAATGATTTTGCATTTTCTAACAGGGAAAAGGCCATTAAAGCTGAAAAAAGGGGATGGGCAAGATGACATTGTCCAGAACCCAGGTGATGAGAAAAGCATGTACAGTAGCTGATCAACATACTAACGCAGTACGCTTGCTGGAACACAAAACTTTCACCTTTCTGCAGTCTGACAAACTATACCTGCTAACACTTAGCTCTAGGAAGAGAAAACAATCAAACAATAAATCCTTTACAATCCTTCAGTTGCACGTTAAGCTTTTAGCTACACTGCTGCTCATCACATACTTGGAGAATCGGGAAAAGTTTCCCAGCTTAGCAGAACGATAGGCAAAGCAAGTTGCTTGACTAGGAAACAATGGAATTTGTCCCTGGCAATTTAAAGCCACCTTCATGTTTTTAATCTGTTTCCATTAATATCCATCAAGCAGAAGGATGGAAGACTAAAGTTCTGAAGTACAAAAAGTACTTAGAGCAGTGAAATATACAAAAGAATAGCTTCCCCAGGATTCACACGTAAGCTGATTAAGACACTTTGATTATCACCACATTACAGGTCTATTTTAACAAAACAGTAAAAACAAAATTGTTGAACCGGAGACCTGTAGACAAGTGCTCCAACTCTACACACAAAAATCAAAATACTCACTGCAATTCCTTGACATTCAAAAATAAGTTTATGCTTTGGGGGTTAAAAGAGTGGTAAAACATTAAAGACATTTCACAATGGCTGCTGAACATCTGCAATTGATTTGGTTTGCAGTTGCAGTGAACATTATAGCTGCAGACTACTGGGAACAGGTCCACACTGCCAAAGTAGCCAGAGCAGGCTTTCTGCTGCTTCTATATTCACATTGTTATTGTATGGTAACTAAAACTTTACTTTAGATCTGGACAAGTCTGCTAAACAACCATTTGCAGCACCCCACCCCTCTCCTTGGTTACCAGTGAAATTTCAACATCCCAGCATCTACCAAATCAGTTGTCTCAATACATTAGGATTTAGTCAAACTGTTCTGCTAGGATGAACACAAACTATAGGTACAGTAGCTATGCAAAGAGTTTCACAATTTAGCATTTTCTACCCTAGTCATAAAGTTGTTTTAAGAAATAAGCATTATTGCATGCCTAAATTCAGAAAATGTTGCAGTGGGAATGAACTGCGCCCATTTAAGGGAATATATCACGATTACCACATTTAACTATTCACAGAATGCTGGCAAGGTTTCTTAAGCACTATTCATTCATTGTTTTTTCAGTTATTCAATTCCACAACTTTAGAAAGTATGTAAAATTATCTTCAGAATATGAAGTCTGTCAAACCAGGGAGAACATTAAATACAAATCTAATAACAAAATATGTTGGAACTTACGTATAAGAAGATAAACTGCTGTCATAAGTTGATACTACACCATAATTTTCTTCATTGTAACGAAACATGTCATTGGGATCCCATCCATTAGACTAGAAGAAAATGATGCTTGTTTTTCAAAATGACACTGGAAACACATTCCCTTAAAATTGAGGGCTGATGGCAGAAGTTAAACCTTTTGCCCTTTGTCCTGGGCTGACGATTTCACTATCCAGGTAACAAAGTTACTAAAGCCACAATTTACTTCAGGGAGCTCTGTTCATCAGATGCACAGATTTTACCTTCAAAAGCCAGATTTTTGTTTGTTGTATGCATTTGTGTTGGTTTTTATGAGGTTTTTTTTAAGTACCATGTTCACTCTGTACTAGCAGATTACTGGCCATCAAGAAATACACACATGAATCCTTTTCCAAAAAGTGCAAATTGACCCTTCTGAACATTAGAAGCGTCCCTCGCTGTGGCAAGTGCTGAAACTTTTCAAATGCACTGCTAATGCAATTATCTGAGACACACACCCTGCGGGAAGAAGACCCCTGTTGATCCGCACAACTTCCCCACTTTAGTAAAATTGCTATTACAGCACTCAGGCACAACGATAAATGTTTTTAATGTTTTATAAAAGCACTGACAGTATTAACTATTCTAATAAATCTCAGTTGTACAGTATGTACACTAAAATTGACAGGATAACTGTTCCACCAGACAAAGTTAATATGCTCTACACTATCATGACTAGATTACTCTGTAATCAGTAACATTATCTTCTTTCTTTAACATATTGCAGTTCGAATACCTTACTAAAAGGAATGCATGGTTCAGGAAAAGTTGACTGCTATGATATATAAAGAAATGCCATATGAGACCACATTCTTAATTTAACAATTCATCATCTGCTAGTAGAGATTGTACCTGTGCTTATTTAGGCATGGGTCAGACTTCCATCAATTTCCCTCATCTTAGCTCAGAGACACTTAGCTAAGCACAATTTTGCCATAATTTCCAAATGCAATGATGGTCAGACAGGAATGCTCTGATTAAACACAAATCACTTCAGTGTGTCACTGAATTTGGAGTCCTTAATAAAAGCTCCTCTTTCAGCCAGCCCATGAGTCAAACACATCCCTTACCACAGCAGCTGCCATTTGTCAATATTTGCCAAAAGTGGCATTTGAAATCCAGCTATTCTTATTCAAATGGCAAAAAGGTACTGTGGCAGCTGCCAGCAAAGGCTGAACACGCCCCCATACAACGCAGGCCAGCAACTTAAGTCAAAAGTTCATGACTAGATTAAAATCAAGGAATTGTTGCAAAGCATGTCCAGAGACACAGCTTATTTTCTACAGACTGTCACAGACGATAGGAAAGCATTACTTACAACATCTGTCTCTAAGGCCTCAAGCTCCTCAGCAGCGGTGGTCTCTCCTCCATCCCATGGTTCAAGATCCTTTTCCTTGTGTTCACCATTTACTTTAGCACTGATGGCTGAATCAGTAAAAGCATCTACAACGGAGTGGGGAGGGATGGGGGTGAAATCAATTTGGTTAAGTACAGGAAGACGTACACAATAGTTTATCTGAGGAACAACCAAATACAGCCGAACCGCAGGCACACTAAACACCATTCACCTTCCCTTGTAGCTGCTGTATTCAATAGGACTACATCAGAAAGGTATCTGCTTATACTTGGAATAACTATGAAAGTACAGACTAACTTCTAATAATTGGTAATTACTTTCAGTTATTTCAAAATACTTTACACAAACTACATGTACGTTTTTGGGGAAAAAAAAAGTCTACCTGAGGATCCCCATTCCTCTAGAAAACCCAAGACTTGCACACTACGCTTTTCCAAACAGCCCACACAACTGCACACTAACATACTATGCAAATATTAAAAAAATCATGAATGCAACCCAATCTTATTCCTTAAATGGGCAAAATACAAATTTCCCTTCAAATATCCGAGTTTCTTCTATGCCCACAACTCCTCATCACACCAGCATGCACGCACACACTTTTACTCCCTTTGCAGTGCAACTCAATTATCCATCAGCTTGGTGCACCCATTCACTGTGTCATGAACAGAGATGTCTTCTTTCCTGCAAGAGCTTTTTAAGCAGCAGCTTACCCAAATCCCACAGCAAGATTCAGAAACTCTCTGCCTCTTGTTCTCAACAACATATGAAAATAAAGAAGCAGTAAAGGTTTGCTATTGTTTCTAAAAATTATTAAAATGTATATAAAAAATTAAGACCACGAGTTTTTTATTTTCACTTGTTCACATTTCATTCAAGCCAGACTTGAAATGAATAATACTAGAATAGTAAAGTGCTGTAAAAAAAAAAAAAAAAAAAAAAAAAA
>JAAGAY010138578.1:11780-27463 GCA_011801015.1 Ardeotis arabs
TAAAATGCTGTAAAAAAAAAAAAAAAAAGTACAAAGCCATTCATCAAGGAAGCCAAGCTTTTATATTTGTAAGCAACTAGATCTCAGAGCTGCCATACTTCAACAGAAGGAACTTCAAAAAATAAAATAAGCTTGTTATAAGCTTACAAACAAATAAGCAAGCCTAAAATAAATAAGCCTTCAATCTAGAATTCCCTATTATCATTCTACTGATAAAATAAGGAGCAAACATTTCAGACCTTTATAAAAGATGAGATGAAACTACCAGGCAGTGCCAGATATGGAAGAATGCGGCTTAAATTCACTTTTGGCAAGATCTGAAATCTTAAGAAAAATGAACTTTAAAGCCATCACGAAAAGATTCACAACATATGAAGCTGGCCACTGATGTTACAGTTTTTGAACAATCACTGAAGATTTTTTTTAAGGAGAGATTGCTCACATAGCTTATTATTCATGTTTTACCCAATTTCACGGTGAATTTCTTCACATATACTGGTACGATCTGTCATAAAAGTTAACTGTGCTTAGTCTGTCTAATAACTTCCAGCACTATCTCATGAAACGCTCGCTCAACTCATACACAAAGACCAAAGGATCTACGGGTAAGTAACTAAGCATTGTTAATAAGCTTTATGAAACCAAATATTATAGAGGATGTATGAAAAATAAAGAAGTTTATTAGCTAAACATTCATTTCAAATACAAAAGAATCAGTAAAATAAGAAAAGAAAGCCAATGAAGGAAAGACACCTAACCAGGCACACCACTGTTAGGGCTCGTGTGAAATTGCAAAACCCTGCATCAATCACCTTGCGAGAGGTCACAGCCTGCCAACCAAAGCCGTGACACCGCGCAGCTGGAGGTTAACACTGCCACGTGAGATTACATTTTAGCTCGTCACTAAACGCAGAGCCTTTAGCGGGCACGTTCTGGGATTACTTGTCAACTGTCCTGAAACAGTCACTGGATCATTGTACTACCTACGTGCTGATGCAAAATTCCAGTCGTTGCATTTTCAACTGTTCAGAATAGGCAAAAACTGAGGGTGAGAACAGAAGTCATCAGCTAACTGCAAGATACTCTAAATGATTCTGTGAAGTTACGCATGCATGTTTTATAGTGCCGTAAATGTGCGAGCAAAGACATTAAGGTTCTGTTATATATTATGGTAACAAAAGCGTTATGAAAGGCAAGATGCAGAGACATAGAGTGACTGCCAAAAAAGTTACCTGTTTCTGAAGGAACTACAACAGATATGGAGAGAGAAAAAATTGGAAGACATCAGATATAAATACAGGTGGATTTTTTCACATTATATGGCTGAATTCAGGTAAAGCTAAACACTTTGAGTCCCTCTCACAGACATATTCAAACCCATTGCACGTCTCTCACCTTGCAAAGATCGTTTCCACAGTAAAATTTCAGCAATGCTCCCACCTATTAAGAGCCCCATATATTTCCCCATTTTGCTTAAAAAAAATCTCCTCCAAATAGCCTACAGATTTCTAAGGTATGTGAACTTAAAAGAAAATGTCTCCCAGTTTTCCTTCATGCAAACAGCTTTTAAAATATACTATAAAAACAGAAGATACCTTTAAACTTCACCTGAAACTACATAGTAACTCATTGCTACCTCAATCCACAGTTAAATAGTAACAACAGAGCACATTCAACAGGGAGGCCAAAGGAAGGCACTTGTATCTGGAAACTCTATGTTTGCCTTATCAATACTCCGTAGCCAACACTACCGCAACCCAGCCAGGCCAGTGCTGCTTCTGTGCCCAACATAAATTCAGTGTTTCATGTTTGATCCTCTCAGATTGGACACCTTACACCAAACGCAAGTTGGAGGCTGCTTACGTCACTTCAGAAACTGTGAAACTTGCTTCTGCGCTACTTCACCAGGGACAGAGTGAACTCTTCTCCAACGAGATTGGATAAATAGGACTGATGACAGCACCTGATGGAGGTAATCTTCTATATTTCAGAAGGGTGCTTCCTTAATTTCCATTAAATTACTTCAGATAAACTCCATACACAACCATGTCATTTTGGATATTGCGAATGAAATATTCGCTTAACAAGACTCATCCACTCAACCCAGTAATTTTCTTATTTAAAAAGCCACATAAACATTCAGCAGAGTGCTGTTAAAAATTATGATGATACAGATGAACTGGGGGAAAAATACACCCAGGTCAAAACAAAAACTCCACGATCTAACAAACACTACATATCTGAGTAAGATGTGAACAGACAATTCTAAGTTTCCCAGTAGAACCCAGTTTACCATGGGACACAGGAAGCTTCACCGCTCTTCACTTCTCTCTCACTTTAGAACAAAAGTCACAAGTGAGACTGCAACGTCAGTTTAACCTCTACAACTCAAAGAAAACTCAGTGAGGAGAAATTCAAGCTACAAAAGCAGACTTTTAGTCAGACGGTATGGTCTCCTGAGCATCCAGGTAAAGTTTAAATGTAGCAGAACAGTACCTCAAGGCACAGATCGCTATTTTCCTGGAACAAACAGCCAGGCAGGCACAAGGGATACCAGGATTAAAAATGTAGCAAGTCAAACAAGACTTTACCAAAATTAATGAGCAATAAAACTGAGAACATATGTAAAAAATAAATTCTACAACTAATTGTTTCCAAAACAAAAATAGCACTCTTAAGATTATTAGTAAAATAGAAGCTAAAACATGAACTGCTTCCACAAATGCCGACTGGCAGAGCAGTAACAGACAAGATACTGACTGCACAGGCTCATCCTCTCTCCCTTATCGGGTCCCTCGTATCTCCAAGTGACTGAATGAACAATTCACATGACACCTTGACATGGCCAAATTTCTAATCAATCTCTTTTCCACATGGTAAAACCTGAGTTAAAGATCAAATGAAAACTGGTCAAACAAAGAGCTTGAGCTGTAACACTCAATCAGCCCCCGCTGCCTCTGTACCTATTTAATGTGACATCTCCTTAGCAAAAAGTTTGGTATCAAAACCTCACTTCTTGTTTTAAAACTCACTAACCAGGAAAAACAAACAAACAAACAAACAAACAAAAACCAAGGACAATTCTACGCAACAGAAACTCACATAATGTAAAGGCAAATTAAATATACACATTCTGAGAAAAACTCAGCTTGGGCAAATTCTTTGAGTATGTGCTACTAAATGAGTTAAAGAAAAAATTGCCAGAACAGCGTAATTAAGACTCTGGGTTTAATTAATTTCAGTGTTTAACATGCTTGTTTTCGCAAACATGTTTTGAGCTACTAATGGTGAAGAGCACAAATATGCAATTAAGGGCAACTCTGCAGCCCAAATGCCATTAAACCAATCGGCGCTACGCGCCAAAGGTGTTCACACCGCACACTGCAAGCTTTGATCAAGTTCAGCAAGGCCCAGAGTAAACTGAGGTTTCATCTTAAAGGTTTCAACAGTAAACTCTCATTTGTTTTGTAACTACTTACTACTGATTTGAAACATTAAAACCAGTTACCACCAGCTTTGCAGAGCCAACATTTCCTTCCTTTGTTCCCAATATGCCTACTGCTGTTCCCCTTGCCACACTTTCTCTGGAAGGATGCCACTTTCAGTGCTAATTCAAGGAAAAACGTAAATAGCCAATTCTCTTCTGCCTTTTTTCATTGGATTTGTTATATTTTTCTCAGAGTGCAGCAACAGTGCCAAAGAAACAATAAAAACATTGTAGAAGCCTTTTACTTTAATGGTAGTTAGGATGCTGAATTGTCTTATCTTTAAGGAGAAGCCAAGAAGGCAACTCTGAGGCCTTACTCAAATTTGAATTGTATGCAAACCAGCACTAACAGCTGATCAACGTTTAGGACTACAGGAAACACTGCTAGGAGTTTGTCCTGTAGAACACAGGAAAAATCCTCCTATTTCAATCACGCAGGTCAAGTAATCTAGCAACTACGAGATCTAGGCACTTCACCTTTGCCTCGGAAGGTAACGTACAGCCAAGGATTTCAACTTGCACATCAGAGCGGATTTTTAGCAGTTGATTTCCACTGCCACATGCAGAAGGCAGTGCCTGTCCCTCCTCAAACGCAGACAAAATAGTCTCAAAGGGGGATGATGGCTATAATACAGTTGCACCTGAGTTTTCCAACGCATGCTTCATTCATCAGCCTACCTGTACTGCAGAAAGCCCTAATTCCACAGTGAGAGACCCTCAGGCAACTCCTTTCCGTTCCTTCTGAAGCTTAACAGGAGTCTACATAAGCATGAATGCCTATGCAGACTGACAGAGCTGCAAAAAAGGGCCCAGGAAGTAGGGACAGATTTCTATTTTAAACATAAACTGCTGAACGTCCCTGTCTATGCAGACCTACTATTTTTTCTCCCAACCCGTCCAATTTCTACAATCTGGGCAGGCACCACACTTTCTCCACTGGTGTGTCTAAAGGTGCAACGTCATGCTTGGCACGAGCAAATCTAAGCCTACTGCTTCCAAACGGGGTGTTTTCACCCACCGCAAGCCTCCACTGGCGTTACCTCCCTTGCACTCGCACTACTGATGTAGCTGCAGGATGAATTATCAGCTCAATGTCCCAAAGCTGCACAAGTACGATAGCAATGACGGGCGCTTGGCAGACTATTTCAGATGGTTCTTTCAGACACTACTGTATTTTCCACTCTTCTAAAAGGACAACCCATCCTATTCCCTTTTCCCCACCTGCTGCTCTTTTCCAGTACTCTTCCAGTTTCTTGGTTGGACAAGCAGACAATGCAGCTAACACCTCTGCTATTCAAGTCCAAAGGTAAGGCAGAAGCTCAAGACCCACAGAGTCAGGAGCACCATTTTTCCACACTCCTCCAGCTCAGCAGAGAAGCAAATGCCAGAATAAAAATCCACAGAACTCCAGATACTTATACTGAACCAGGAAACCAGGATGCACTAAAATTTCCAAACCAGTATCTTTCACAGAAATTAAGTTTACTTCAAGGCCTCCTCAAAAGTCTCATTGTTGCCTAAGGAGTAGGAGAAACTACGTACACAGACCCCAACAAACCCTACTCTAGGCAATCCTCTCATATGGCAACAGAGTGCTTGTGAAGCGTCCTTTCGTTTCACTACATTTTTAAAGAAGCGAGAGCATGCTGACTTTCAAACCAGATATGTCCAAACTGTCTACTTAACTTGTCTGTGAAAGCCAGAAAACATTGAGGGCTAGGCAATTTTAAAATACTTGTTCCTGGATAAGTGCAACACTGTCAAACTTCTCTGGGCACCAGACAGTAATGATTCCCAGCACAAACGTGGCAAGCAGCACCATCTCCTCACCTAGGAGTTCAGACTCAGTTTTTACTGTGAATCACACAGGATTATTTATCTGACTCAGTACCATGAAGATTTGGGTTTATTTATAAAAACAAAAGGCCAGCAGTTCCTGCATGCATGTTCACACACTTCCACTCTTTTGAATCCTTGCTTATTTAATTTCCCCAAGAAGCAGAAAGTCCTTCATTCCTCTAATTTGCAGGTGTGATCAGAGACTGACTTACACTTTCAAGTGCCGTTTCAAGATAATACACTTTTGAGACAAAATGGAAAGCAGATTAATTTACCCACTACGAGTTATCGAGTTTTGCAGCCTTCCCGTTTATCTTGCTCCAAGTCTCCACAGCTTTATTTCAGCTCTCCTCCTCTTCAGCTACTTAAGAGATTTAGATTCAAAGACATTCCACCTAATAAAGCGAACTGAGCGACTGTTCAACCTAAAGCAGTCATTTTCTTCTAGAAAACTTCCATTGAGTTACTATTCCTAGCGGTAGTAGGATATTCTTCATTCTGTCTGCTCAAAATCTGTAAAGACTGGGTAATGGAGAGCCCAGTTTGCACTTACATTACAGTGATGTTCATAGTAGGCCCATTATAAAACAGCTCTCGTGTAATTTAAATTCAAAGTCTCATCCAGAACCTGGAACTTATCTGCATTTCAATGCTACCTTTGCTCTGACATTACGCATCTTCTTCTGGGAAAAGCAAATCCCTTGAAACAACAAGCCTCTCGTTCTTCAGCTTTAAATCAGGCAAGAATATATGCACGTACAAACACGAGGTGAAAAGAGAAAAATGTCATTAAATGTCTGCCAGTCCCTACGCATCTCTAAGTCACTGCTACACGGGAATAAAGCTCGTGTGTTACAATAACCACCTAGCTCCCAGGTTGCTGATCAACCTGAAGACGCACACATATGCAATTTCACTCCATGGCACAGAAAGCTAGGCATTTGCTTTTACCACTTAGCCCAGCGAATCAGGAACATAAGCATAAAACCCCTCGAGATTTGCTGCCCCTCCAAAAAAAACCTGCAAAGGAACTAGTCTGACTTAAGAGCCTCTTAAGTTTCCAGAAAAATAATCAGGGTCTTGGAGTTTAGACATTAAAGGCAAAAGCATGAAGACTGCCTGTAAAATTGTTTAGTTCTGACAGTTTCAAGCCATGTCTTCAAGATTTTAAGACCTGCGACCTCACTAGGTTCTTCTGCATTTTGGAGAGCCTTACCTACAAGTCTACAAGTAGTAAAGCAGAAATTAAAAATACAAACAGTGGATTTTCTAAGAATTTTTAGCTCCATTTGAAGTAGTATTTTTAGAATCTTTATATGAATATAAGTTTAGAGACAAAAGTTACTTAACTAAACACAGACCTTATACATACATCAACTCTGAGCCATAATCTTTTTATAAAGACTTTGTATATTCATGGGTTCTCATATACATTTAACAGACTAATTTAGAAAGACATTTACAAAAAAAAACACCCCACAACCTCCCACAAAATCTGTAAGATGTTTTGTAACACCACTAAGGATTTGCTTTCCAGACACCTAAAACAGCTGCTCAAAGCAGCGCACCCTCACAAAGGTTCTGCAATCTATTTAAAAAATTTTGATGAATTTCTGATTTCAGGAGGTGCTGAGCATCTGATCTTTCCATCGACTTTAACAGGATATTTGGATGTTCCACACTTAGTAAGAACTAAGAGCCTACATGCGAACTTTAGTTTTTGGATCCTAAAGCATCTATTTTGAAAATCTTTACTTATGATCTAAGATACAATTTCAAAAACAAGTATACCTCTTCTCGCGTAATTCGTATCCATATCCTTAAAATGCACCATAACAAAATCTGAAGACTTGAACAAGATACTCTCTAGAATGTCTTCGCGTTTTGGCCCCAAACTGGATTCTGCAGTTTTCCGATGAGCAGCATCGAGCACTAAATCACACTGTTAGAGACACAAGGAGAAAACACTAACTTAACGCACAATAAGCTACTCAGTAACTTCACACACTTGCAAAAACCAGACATTTACAACAGTTTGCAAAAACAAATCTGCTTGCATAAACCTAGGCATGAAGAGTCAACATTATTCACAATAAATATTTAAATTTTAAATAAACATTGATTATTCAGTGTTAGGATCTTTTAAAATAGGGAAGACTCAAAAGGAAAAAAATTACCTTAGGACTGTAGGTTTTAAAAACTCCTTCATATATACCACCACTTTTCACCTGTACTTCACATTTGGATCCCTAGAATGCAAGAGAAATGAAAATACAGCTTTCTACCAGCCTGGAAAATGACATTTGGGTGCTATTATTGAAGATGTATTTCTTACATAAGTACAATGTGTAAAAATACAGCTCAGTTTTCAGTCAAATCTACTCATTTAGCATTTGCCCACTTATAAATACGCCACTGTGTTCTGCAGATGCAAACAGCTGGGTGTGTACCAAAATCTGTTCTGAAGGGATTTAAAGATACTCACAGAAGCATATTTGGTACTCACAAGGCTCTCGACCAGTTACGCACACAAGCAAGTTTTTGTGCAAAATCAAAGTCTGTGCGTATGTGTGGGTACGAATGAGGATGAAGGCTTATGCTGGACTCTAGCAGATGTGGGACAGTCCGCCGTACTTAATTTTGGCATATCAAGACTTCTCTTAAAATCTAGGGAGAAATGCTTCCATTCCCTGCACACACACTCATTTTATTTATCCATAACCTCTCCAAAGACAGAAAACTTAACATATGACCAGTGCACCCAAGAAATTTGCTACACCTCTGTAAATTGTATTTGAACCTTTCCAAGCCAGAAATACAAAATAGTTATTATTGTGATTCTTTAAAGTTCTATCTTGGCAATAGATGTCTACTCTCGAAGTTTAATATTCATTCCATTATATTACAAGTAGTGGACTAGTTAACAATTCTATTTCACTACAGAAACTGTTTATCCTCCTTCCAAATACGAAGACTTACAACAACTGAAGTAAGTATGTGAACCATTCTCATGTTTGCATAGATGCCATCGAAAGAAATCTGAAAAATAAAAAAAAGATGTCATGAATATATGAGAAACACTTGTAACAATTAAAAAAGCCAGTGCGCCAAAAATAATGCAGGCTTCCATCAGTACCTGCTAGTTCCTAGAAAGACTGGTCCAAAACCTTACTCAGTCGATATACATAGCACTTAGGTCCTACGAGATTTCCAGAGGACCCTTACCCCTTCCTCTCATCATTAAAGACGTGAACACTCTTCCAAACAAGATAAACATTACGGAGGCAAAACTTTAATTTTTAATTTTAGTCAAAAGTAATTCACTGCAGCATGAGAACGCGAGATCCTGCACTAGCAGAGCTGACCAAGCAGCACGCAGGTTGCCAGATGACACACTCACGTAAGCATACATGAAGTGGTGAGGATGTCTGTGTTTTGTTGCAACAACTGGTGTCTCTCCCTGTCACCTTCATGCTTGTGAAACAAGAGACACTGAAACATGCAAAGACCTCACCATATTTTGAGCTTTTAAACTGACAACTTATCTTTTAAACTGTCAGCTACTTAATCCACGTACTCCTGCACGTAGTCACCTTCTTGGTCCAAGAAGACAGGTTTAAGGACGCTCCTATGCTCAGCACGGGGGACTTTTATGATGTTTAGTGTTTGCATATGACCTTTTTCACCACTCTTCCTCAAAGCTTCTTTATTTTTACGGAAGAGTCTTGGTATCTTCAATAAACATTTATGTAAGTAAGTAAACTGTAGTCCTTTTAAACCTTCCTACCTCTGCCTCATTCCCCAAAATTAGTCATCCTTGAAAACCAGGCCAATAACAAATTAGCATATATTTGATTAGTGCAGTTCAAAGATCCACTCTTCAAATCGAGATCCACATCTTTAGCTTTGATAAAATTATGTTCTACAGGTCAAGGCACACCTATACTTCAACAACCTATAGCCTCGACAATAACTAAAGCTGCACATTCAGGTTACTGACAATACCGGGTTAGCTATTTTATAGTAAAGCCAAAAAAAATTGTTATTTTTATTTAACTAAACGTTGGTTTACTGTAATTTGTTTAAGGGAGAAGCCAATGCCAGAGTCTTCAGAGAGGAATTAATTCAAAAGCATTGCCTTAAGTTAAATGTTACCCATATGTACAACCGTAATTGCAAGAAAATGCAGCAGCTTTGTATCAGTGTAGACAAAAGCTTAAGTGACCCTTTGCCCCTTCACGCTCCCAGGAGACTTAAATAAATGCAAGATGCTACATCTTCAGAAATGCGTAACCCAGTCTAAAATATTAATCAAGGTATCCAAAGGAAAAAACTGAGAGAATATTCCGGTATCTGCTATTCTTACATTGACACTTTGGTTCACTGTACATAAGTTGCGTCCTCCTATCTAGGAAGTGGTACAATGAGGACAAAAGATGTACTTACTGTAGGCTGAGGCGGTCCTTTGCCACTGCTGCGACCTCTGAAATGAAATACATACATGGGATACAATTAAGAGAGCTGCCGAAACTGGTTAACTTCTTAACAAGTAAGAATTCAAAACCCATCTTAATTTAGTGTTGACAATGGGATCAGAGAAAAACAGCACTCCCCTACAGCAGAACTTGAAAACAAGCCTATGTCATTATGAAACTCCAAAAATGTTACCTCTCAAGCAGAATGACTGGCACACAAAACTAAAAACCACTTTCAGGCCCAATCCCCACTTAGCATAGAGTCCCTTCTTTAAGGCTCCGTACATCGCCACCGTCCATCTGACGAAGAGCCACCCAAATAACGGAGCCATGCTGCAAGCTACAGAGGAGCCCTCACTGCAAGGCCCTACCTACAGAGCCTGCTTACCACTACTGTCACAGCACAGCGTCCCCTCAAAAACACAGACTACTTTTAATGCAGATTTGTCAACATGTAGCACTTGGGACACTTCAAAAAGCTTTTAAATGAACCTGCACGCTCTTAATGACTCACAAATCAAGATGTACAGTCTGTATCCTCCACCTTAGAAACACGAGCCCCTGTGGCAGCCCTGCAGCTAGCCAGTCCGCAACAGCTACAATGCCTCAACTTCACCGGTGTGCTTCACTTCAAAGTTACTTCCTTGTACCAAGAAGTCCTAGTTTCAAATATTTCTCTTAGTGATTTAGATCTGTATTACAACAACTTCAGGAGTGCACACTGTGATGTGAGGCAAAATGAAGTGTTCTATTAAAAAAAAAAGAAAAAAAAATTAAACAGACTCACTTTACAGATGCACAACCATTTAATTAGAGATACCCAAAGAATCGTGTCTATGTTTCAAAATATCCAAACAACATTGAAATCTAAATCCAACTGCACTCAACTGCTTTTGAAAACACTATGCTGTGGTTGAATACAACCTTGCTCTCAAGAACACGCCTTTACAAAGAGGGCTCATGAGTCAGTTAAGAAATCAAAGGAACTTCTCCCAATGAACATAAACATCCCTGCAATAAATTCTACAGAAATAAGCAAGTCCACAAAGAACCATGAAAGGCCTTAATGAGGAAAAAATGAAAAACCACTAAACTGTCACCTGACTCACTCAAGAAAACAAGCTTCTGAAACAGAAACGTAGTCTCACACAGCGTCATGCAAACTGATGACATTTGCTGATTGGCAATAACTGCAGATTTCGGATGCCGAGCTGACATTTTCAGAATACTTGCAGAGTACTCATCTCAGGGAAAAAAAAAAACCTAATGCACGTAGCCTTTATTCAATTACCCATCGGCCTTAACTTTCCACAAGGCAGCATCGCAACTTCAGGCTTGCTCTGGAGACAAGCAAGTGTCCCCACGTAGTAAGTCTGCCATTTGCCAAATCGCTACCTATAGCGCGGTGCTGAAGCAAGCCCTTTGAGGATCTAGGACACCCTTTTTCCATAATATTCAGAAGAAGGATCCTCTTCTTTCTATAAGTCATTTCACCAGATGGGAAACACCCAAATAAAAGAGAGGTACAGGCCAGTTCTGATTTTTCCTTTTATTACAATCAAAAGTGTCAACAATATGGTCTTTCAAAGAACGTGGCCAAAGTCAATTTCACCAGTTGCCTCTGTTGAACTCAAAGATTTTAAGAAGATATGCCTTCCTCCATCAGGTATAGAAATGGCCAAAAGTCAAAGAGTTTGGTGTCTTTGAAACAGGAAGCACTCCCATTTTTAGTGACACGTATTCTTAGAACCTAAATAACTGGCTTGCTAGATTGGTCAGAGTTTGGAGTATTCCCCTTCAGCATCAACCTAAGCATTCTAGATTTTCCATCTCTTACCACACTTCCAAAATTACCGTTCCTACCCACATTTCTTCAAGAAACAATCTGATTACGTGCATCCACGTTGGCAAGAGGTCCTAACTTCTAAATCAGACCAAGAGGTAAGCTAACTGCAGAAATTCCGTATGCTATTCTGATCTCACAGATCTCTTTACAGACCCGACCCTCTTCTTTTCCAGCTACAACTGTTAAACACAAGCTACTAGAAAAAAGGAAAGACATTCACCAAGATGAAAAGGAAAGAGATTCACCAAATCTGCCAATGCTACAATTCAATCAAAACTCTGTATGTCTTCTGCTAAAAACCAAGGCCATCAACTTGAGGTTTATATTTCAATAGGTGAATGCTCAAGTTCAAAGAATCCTTTGACACACCTTTGATGCATCATATGAAAAAAAACAGGATCTTTACAAAAGCAGAAAGTAGATGGTCTCTGCCAGAAGCTTCACCACAATTCAAAACAGGAGAGTAACACTAAGAAACGGGTGTGGGGGAAATTAGAAGGGTCACTAGCAATTTGGCACCACTACCTAAAACCACTTCTTGATTACAGTAAGTACGGTAAATTAAAAAAATAAAATACATTTTGTTTTGCAGGAATACGGTTAAAGGTAAGCCTGGGAGAAAGCACAGCAGCTTGGCAAATCCAACTTGCAAACCCTTTGCTTTGGGCTGGCAAAGTCACAAAGTCAGAAAAATCCTGCACCAGACAAAGTAACGACCAAGCAATTAAACTTAGTAGCCAACTCAGGCAGGCCAGCAGCTACACCTTAACAGTGAAAGTCTCCACAAGGGCCTAACCCCAAATGCTGCCCAATAAACATTTTTCCCCAGTAGCAACTCGCAACGTTTTTTCTATTTTTACCAGCATTTACTATCCTATTCCTCAGCATCCCTCACCTCCCACCCTAATGTTTACATGCCAAGTAGAGCATTTGTCTAAGCAAAACAAGGTCACGCATTTATATTTTTCCAGTTATGTGAAAACTAACGCAAGGGACACGAGTCTTTCCAGGATGTGAAAGAAAGTCTCAGGTTTTCTCTCCAGCAGCATCTTCACTTTGAGACTAAGGAACAAACGCAACTGTACTGCAATCAATGTCTAGAGCAGAAGTGCAACTACAAAGACTGTTGAATTTAACAGAGTGAATAGTTGTTTCTGGAGCACTGGCTGACATTACTACAACTTTGAAAACCAATTTATAGGATACTCTAAAGAACTTTCACTATAAGTGAAGAGAGCTGGTAAAGCTTTCTTCTAAGGGAGAAATCAGAAGTACAAAGTTTTATTTAAGTGCAGTATTTGTCTATATAAGTCAAATGAATCAAAGCTGTTAAATTAAGATTACACAAGAAGTCCTGCAGCATTGTTTTCTGTAGTTTTTCCCCCAATACTGACATTATTAACGTAAACTCCTGTCTTCTTACAAGATGACAACTTCTGTAGCATCTGAATACGTCTGCAGCCTGACTCAAGTCTGACCCAGTGCACACCTGTAACCTGCTGATGGCCTTAGTCATTGAAGAACCTTCTTCACAGACATTGCCACGAATCGGTGGTTAACTTAACGCTTAGTCAAAAGCAGGTATATCATATCATATCATATCATATCGTATCACACTAAAGAGCATTAACAGCAATAAGGAGAGAGACCTGCAGGTTACCCATTCATTTTGCTCAGCAGTTTAGCACGGTTGTGTTAAAACCGCCACATACAAAGATGTCAGAACAAACCAGAAAAACTCTGACTGGCACGTGCGATCGAACCTCCAGAACAGTCACTTCCATTACAGCAGAGCGCCTCAGCACTCGATATTCCCCATTACTTCTGTCTGAATAGAACGGACACCTCTCTTCTGCCCTTTACTTAATCCTTTAGTCAGGCTAATAAAAAAGGATGTCAAGGAAAAAGGAAAAGAAGAGCAGGCAAGAAGCGTGAAGTCTCAAAAGCAAGCTACGTAACACGGGATCATTTCAGTTTTAACTTTATAATGGGCAAAGCCATTCACAAAGGCAGTAACCCACAGTATTCCTAAAGGACTCCCAAGTCCAGTTTGGCAAGAAAGTTACCAAACAGAAAGGACTTTCTGCCACAATTGTAACTGGACAAATAACCACCCACCACATGAGCCTGAGGTGTTTTGCCTTCAGACAAAATAACAATGGGGAAAAAAGATAACAAAAAAGGATGCAGGGCTTGAAGGACTGCTGGGACAGATGCAAGTTTCAGTCACAGGACAGCTAACCTTCCTGTGCTGGTGTAAGGGCAAAACTGAACTAAACCACAAAAAGTAGATATTAGATGATATTTCGACCAGCACAGTGCAGCAGGTTTGTGTATGAGGTCTACGTTTTCTCCAGTTACAGTTCAATGTGCTACTGGCACCCCCCACTACAGCCCCATGTCCCATCTGCCATATTCCACGTGCAGTTGCTATTAAACACAGTATTTCACTTAGTGTGTCCTTGTAAAAAAAGGTATTAATCCTTCTTGTTGGTTTTTCTTGAACACCTTTAAAGATACCTTCATTTGTGATTTTTCCCCTCACGTAAAAAAAATTAACAATATAATGAAAACCAATAGCGGAATGTCTTACTTGTTCACACAAGATTTTACCTTTTCCAATACAAAATGCATATATCCATCGTTATGAAACCATGGTGACAACCACAGTGAGCAAAGCTGACCCTCCACTCACTATCAGACGTAGAAAGACCAGGCGCTTAGCCCAATTAAGTCTTACAGTAATAAACACACAGCAGAAAATTAGGTCCGGGACAGTTAACTATCAATGAGCTTTCCACCCAAACCTAAGCCTTTAAGAGCAACTTAGTCATGAAAAGTAACATTCTTTTGCATCTCAAGAAGATAAGAAAGAGAATGTTAGTGCTGCAGGGAAATGAGCTGCTAGGAAGAAAGTCCAGCATAAACTGGAGAGCTTTAAGCTTCTATTAAATAATACTTGAAACTGAAACCAAGATGCAGGCCAGCTAAAAAAAATAAATTTGATTTTTCAAACAGAAAAGCCACTTAGCTTTTCATTTACATGAACAGATTTGCAGCATGAACCATCTTTGAGTTCATACTTCCCATAAACACAAGATTTTTCTTAAGGACAGCAACAGGAGAAGTTCTCGTCAGAGGCTCCATCAGCCCGGGGACTGTGATTTTACAGACTCTTTATTCAGAAATAACTTGAAAAACTGATTAACAAAAAAAGAGTGTCAACATCTCTGGGGAAACATGTCAGTTGTTTAGCAGCCCCACTGGAACTCTCTAAGGAGTTCTGAAGTGAAATTTATCCAACAAAACTAGAAATGCAACACTGGTAGGAGAAATCCAGTGGCTTTAATCTTAAAACTTGGGAGAGTTTGCACCCTCTAATCTATAGCTCACACTGTACTGAATTTCAACAAAAAAGGCTCCAGGTTTTGTTGCCCTTCATGTTAACCTCTATAGTGCGACTGTTTGTTGGCAGGGGGAACTGTTTAGCAAAGCACTGTAA
Organism: Ardeotis arabs; assembly: GCA_011801015.1. Lineage (NCBI taxonomy): Eukaryota > Metazoa > Chordata > Aves > Otidiformes > Otididae > Ardeotis > Ardeotis arabs. The sequence goes on from JAAGAY010138578.1 coordinate 26,930, forward strand.
ACATCATGTTCAATCTGAACAGCTATATGTAAAAACTACTAAATCATTGCAGTGAAGTGCTGAGATATTATTGTTATTATTTAAGTTTATTTTGTCCTTTTCAACCCTGCCAAAGCTTTTCCGTTTCCAGTTCCACAGACTGGTAACAAAGTAAAAGCCTATTTCCAGTGATGTCCAACAATGGGACCGCTGTAAATTCTGTTTTATTGTCAATGCACGAAACTGAGTAAGAATAAAAGTGATGTTAAAGAGCAAGATGAAGAAAACTTGAAATGAAACTGCTCTGAGTGACTATGACCTTCAAAACTGTTACCGTCCTGCTCTGATTGTTTGTTATGATCCCCTCTGCACTGGAAAAATTCACAATGCTAGAAGGTGTAGGGTTTTGTTTCCTTTTATCTCCTTCAAATACGTGTGAATTTGTATAGCTACTGCTCTCCGAGCAGGAGCAGGATCAATCTTCCAGAGGCAGTATGAGACAGCAGGGCCTCCGCAGCGTGCGTGGGGAGGGGGAGATGGGAGGAGGGGAATCTG